>OMOT01086068.1:0-11243 GCA_900312575.1 Acanthochaenus luetkenii | reverse complement strand
ATTGTTTCAATTGTCTCTGTGTTTTGAAAAGCCTTGTTCTGTCCCTAGAGATTTGCATTTATTCCTTTTTACACTTGACTCGCCTGGAGCCTCTGCGTAGAAGAACAGCAGCAACAAGCACCTGTTGGCTCACGTGAATCAAAAATATTACTTGGTTCACCTTGTGCCTTTTCACTGCGGTTTTATGTCCCATCAGCAAACCTAAATATGTCACCTACGAACATTAATCTTTAATGGTTAAAGACATTAGTCAGACTGTGGAATATCCGGGTATATAAGCGTATCTGCAAACATTATATTGGTGAAATGCAGAGATACGGCAACAGGCACGGGCCAATTGCATGTATCAACCCAGTTTGATATGGATTGCGCATTCAGAGGTGAAGCTCGGCTCGTTGCTGCCGCACCTCGCGTTTCACCCCTGTAACAGGAAATACGCAAATTTTGCGATTTTGACTATCAATTTTTTCGAAATTAGTCATACATAAAGATCAGTGGACAAATATTAATATTCATTTTATATAATCATTATTATTCTGCCTCACCTGCCTCCCCTGACCGCACGTCCCTGGCTGCTTGGTAGCCTTATACTATTTCCATCATGTGGTCTGCATTCTGGGGATTGTTCTGGCAAACCAGCTGCCTCGCTTCCCGGGGAGCGAGTGCATGTAGCGGTCCATAACCACCCGCTCGACGGGGCTCAGTGCCTGAGGCTCCGAACCCAACCAAGCGTTGGTGAGCCAGAACAGCGCATGTAACTGTCCCCGGGGTGGAACGGCGGGGTAAAATTTCCAATTGTGGTACCGCTGTGCTCTGAAAATCAGGGTATATCCATGCCTTTTCATTATATCCAATTTGAGCTGCCGGTAGGTCACTCCACTGTCTCTGGCCAGATCCTGCCAGGTGGTCTGGACTAGACCGGAAAGGAACGGGGCTAACAGTCCACCCCACTGTTCCTTCCTCTGTGCTGTTCGCTCGAAGGCGTCGAGATAGGCCTCGATGCTATTCCCGTCGGTCTGTTTGATCAGAAAGCGAGCAGGGTTGGGTCGGCTTGTCCTCACGGCCGCCGCTCTCTCCCCAGTTTGTGCCCGCTGACTCTCTATCACCTGGGTGTGTTGTTAGCGTTGTTCCTCCACTTTCTGGATCTCCAGGCGGACCGTTTGCTCGTGGTAAGCCTGGCATTGCTGGCTGTCTCGCTCGTTCTGAGCCTGTAGCTGCACCAGCGCTCTCAGGTATGCGCCCTCCATACTCGATGTCGTGTGGGATCGGTTATCTCCGGAAAACTTAAATTGGGTGAAATGAGTGTCCACGTGGCCGGAAATAACTAAGTCAATGTCCACACATGAATATCGGAAACAGCGGTTTAATCACTGTTTCACACAGTTCGGGGATCAAGGCAGGAGAAGGGTTCTCAGACTGGCAGGGGTCCAGCACACAGCAGGGTTGTCGGTCCGGTTGGTCATACACGCTCTAGTCTCTACTCGATCTCTCTCTCTCTTACTCTCTTCCTCCAACTCTCCCCATGGGTCACACACCCCTCTCTGCCTTCTCTCCCTCAATTTAAAGCCTGCCGTTCTCTTCCCCGATTGGCCCTGCCAGATCTCCCTGATTGTTTCAACTGTCTCGTATCTGCTGCTGATTGGGGCGGATGTCCATATATGGGCCATAGCGTCCATTTGGGGAATGGCACGTACATCCATCTTCCACAGTATATACTATGGACCATTATGCTGTTTAAAGTTTTCTTTCATGTTTGTAAATTTTTTAAGACCTGAAGGAATGTATCAACTTTGCTCCATTAAAACATATTTGAAGGAAACACTGAACAGAACTGAACAGACATTTGGGGATAGACTAGTGGCAAAAGGAGATTGAGATTGAACCACTTTACTGTACACTGTACAATGTGTTTAGCCTACCATTCACCTATTAAACAATGGGAAACTTTATACCATATGGGTGACTGCTAGGCTTCATGGTCACGGATGCTACTCAGTGTGACATTTAATGTAATAACTGTTGTAAGAACTGTGCATGATGTAAAATATGTTATACAAACATCAATAGTAATGTAATAAGTATCTGTTAGTATGTAATTTTGAGACAGGACTGCTGTCTTAAGTCAAACAAATTGTATCGTCCTTGCTTGCACAGCAGCAGGATAGGAGTAGCATCTGTGCCTGTCAATCAAGAGGCAAAACAAGCATGTGATATTCCAATTAATAGGAAGTGTTTAGTCAACGCCATGTAAGGCAACTGGCCAATAAGCATTAAGCAAGTTTGAATCATGAAGCCAATGAACAGAGAATAGTTATCACCTTGTAGGGACACTAGCAAAAGGATATAAGCAGCCTACAACTGTGAAGTTTTATGCGCCAGTCCGGTCATATCCTGTGAACGGGCAGCACATCCGCCGGTGAATAAACGCACTTGATAGACTACTTCCTGACTCTCCTGTCCCTGTCTGCTTGACAAGTTAATTCATGAAAAGATCTCAGACCAACAGTATCATAAACAACCAACATTATCTGCCAAAAGGTTATTTTGTTATTACAATAATAACATTAAAACTACCCATAATCCTGTGCAATATGAGTGATTTTCCAGTCATTTCAGTCATTTACTATGCTTTGAATCAGGTATAGTGAAATGGTTGTCTACATCCTACACGCTATAGACTACAGCACAGATTGTATGGATGGGAGGATTGTGTTGTAGCCTACTGATCGGTTGAGTGCTTGAGTGCTTGTAGTAGTAGTACCTGTCATGCACAGTAGGGGGATCTGTGACCACACACTGCACTGGGGAGGACAGATGTTTCTGCTGCTGTGGCCTGGTTTACAAGCTCTGGCTGGCTGCCTGGCAGACACACCCAAAGCCCTGCTCACATAATGATAGACCTGCTGCCCTGCAGCTTTAAAGGAGCCAAACAGCAACCGACTGGCTCGGGACAAAACTTTATAGTCTACTCTTTTACCGTGTGTGTGGTCAGGCTGATTTTATGTTTCTCTGAAGAAAGAAAAATGTCTGGTTAGGACGAACATGCTCTGAAATGATATGCTAGGGTTCTGTAACATTTTGGTAACCTTCAGAGTCTTTTATTTTTTAAATAAATCTTCTCTTCTGTAGAAATGAACACATCAGCTAAAATGTTGGTAGAGAAACGCCACACTCCAGGGTTCATCAAAATAAATGAGGCTGGGAGCCATAGAAATAATACAGCCTATATCTGAGTATAGAAGCTGACCTACAATCACACAGCATGGTCTGAGACCTCTTGCCTGGCACAACTGTTTAATTCAGATGGATCTGTTGCACTTCTTTCCTCCCCCTACCTCCTTTCTCATCCCACGGGGATCTGACATGTGAAAATATCTTTGTTTCTATCGGGCTGTCACAGAGGGCCACCCCACCTCCATCCTGCGCCCAGAATAGTTGCATAATTCTATTTTTTGAAATAATGTTTAAAAAGAGCACTGGTAGTCTGTGTCTTTAAAAAAAATGTTTGTCTTTATTGATACAGTAGGAGAGCTGCAGAATTTGATTCAAGGCCAGACAGGACTGAACGAGACTGCAAACTACACAACAACCATTACACCATCTCTGTTGGAATAATTGAAACTGGTCCTTAACCTTGTGGTATTATTTCATTGTTGCAATAAAAGACAGCATCAGCACCCTCCCTCCTGTTGACCAAGGAAGACACATATGTAGACAGACAGCTTAACAGACAGACAGACATAATTTGGTCTGTAAACAACATGCCAAAGCACAGAGCTGAAAGGAGCTCTTGATGCAGGGACTGACAAAAGGTAATAGCCAAACAGTGTCATAGGAAGCATTGAAAGAGCTTGAAATGCTTGTAGACCTCAGAGCATATGTATTTGGAGCTCTCATGGGATGGCAGTACTCTATTTAAATGCATGATTATTGTACTGATAAATATCTGGACTGGGCCTTTAGTAAGTAGTTATATATTTATAGATATTGTCTGGAAGGAAGTCCATCCTGTTTTGTCTGGAATGCTGGACCATACAATGAATGAATGAAATCTTTATTTCAAAAGTAAAATAAAATAAAAAGCAACAACAAACAAAAAATGGTTGATAGACAATGATGATAGACTCACAACTTCACCTTTACACATCTTCACCATCATCACCCATAAATATATAATGGTCACATTATATCCATCTAAGTCCATCTAATATACTGTACAGCCATTATCACTCACTGCCGGTATGAAGTTCGGATGATTGCCAGTAATGACCGAGATCAGCTGACCCTCATATCCATTAGTCCATCTACCTTAAAGCTACACTAAGGCAAGGTTTTTATGTAACAATACATCCGTACCTGCCTAAATCATGAAATGGCCCTGTAAAAGAGTAGAGCGTCCCATCCCCTTTGACTTAAACACTGTAGATTCAACTTATTTCTCAAAATGTAATTATGGTGTCAGGTATGGACTTCTCCACCCATAGGAAGTGAAGAATCCAAACTTCAGAGTGAAATACAAACTGTCTCCTGAACAGCAATGAGCAGCGCTCCGTCCAGAGAGAGCTGGACTCACCAACATTAGATCCTTCTCCTCTCTCGTCTCTTTGGTATCTTTGGTATAAAGCAGCACAGACCGGACAGGGCTGTGTGCAGTTTACTGACATCACCGTTGGAGCTGCCAACGTGCCAAGTTGCTTAGTGCATTGGTATTGGTTTTTCTGATAGCGAAGACACAAAGGAAGACAGATGAGAAATCCTAGCATAGTACAAGGTAAATCTGAATCAACCCTGCTAAAAGAAGTGAAGCCCAAAATGAAGTGAAAAGTGAGTTTCCATTGACTGGGTTTGTTGCATATGTTTGTCATTTAACATAGCATACCATTTACAACAGGTAATGGCGGTGCTGGGAGGTGGAGGGATTATATCTCCACACTGGCCTTGGAACGCCTTGGGATCCCCCAGTCAGAGCTGGTTAATGTGGCCAGGGAAAGGGAAGTTTGGGGCCCCCTGCTGGAGCTACTACCTCCGCGATCCGATTTCGGATAAGCGGTTGAAGATGGATGGATGGACTTCTTTTTTCATTCATTCATAATCTTGGAAGGTCAGCTGTGCTAACTAGCTAACCTACTGTAGACCTACAGTACAGATTCCAAAGCGACTTACATATCTTAGCGTTGGCGGAGGTAGCCATGCAAGGCACCAGCCTGCTCAACGGGAGCAATTTGGGGTTAGGTGTCTTGCTCAAGGACACAACAATCGATTTTTCCCCAGGAGGAGCTGAACTTGAACCACCAACCTTACGGCTATGGGACGGGAACTCTACCTCCTGATCTTCTGCCGCCCCAGATACAATGCTGTGAAAAAGTTTGTACATCCCTTGAGGTTTTGCACAATATGTTGGGCCGGAAAATATTTGTAAAATGCAATTATTTGTCATTTTTTGTCTGAGATCTATACAGTGTTTTCTATTACACTAAAGTTATAAGACAATTCTATATATTTTTATGAAGTTAGAAAATTCAAATAAATAAAAAATAGGGTGTGCAAAAGTAAGTACACCTCTTGTTTCACTAGTGCTAAATTGTGTCGCTGACAAATATTTGATCGACATTTCATATCTTTATATACTGCACCTCACGTCGCCCAGAATCTCTGTGTATTTAGCCTATTTTAAATGAAATTGGATGCTGGCAGGACTTTTCATTTTTGGTTGAATACAATATTCCAACATAACAACTCTTCAGGCTAAATCCAGTCAACACCGTCAATTAACCTACATGTTTTTGGGACAAGAAACAAGCCATGAAAGCGAAGTTATCAGAAATTGAGTTAAAATCTACAAGACGTAGGCCTCTGCCCAGCATCCTGCTTGCCAATGTCCAGTCACTGAATAATAAAATGGATGATCTCCAAGGGTGACTCATGAGGAATTGTAACATCCTTTGTTTCCAATAGGCTTTTTTAGCTTTTCAACTCCTATAATTCATCTTCTCAGCTTCATTAGCGTACTGGCTGAAGCTGCAACGGACGTCAGCGTCAGAGACCCGGAGGGGACATACGTCCGGTTTGTTAAGGATGGACAGACAGACAAACAATGTTTGTAGCAGCTGAAGAGAACACTGTGAGGCCATTAATGCTGGTAAGATGGGTCTACAAATTACTATATCAACAAGTTAATAAAAGTATTTTTGTGTGTGGATAAAAGAAATAACTAATGTGAAGCATGCATTTTAATTTATGATTTAATGGTAGCAATGTACAATCATAGATGATGTGAGAATTAGTGTGTAACAGTTTTCACTATTTGTCTACCATGTCTCATTACCTCTTTTTCTCTTGTCTGTAGAGGCCACACAGAAGAAATACCCGCATGCAATGCCAGCTGGGCATTGCAATAAATGGAAAGCTAATGGAACTGAGATGTAGCCAAAAGCATGTTCAGTGAAAAAGCAAATAAAGTTTAACACAAATTGTAAGGGTCTTCTGGCTTTTTTTTATTTAAAATATATGTTGTTATGCATATATTTCTGAGCATATATGTGTAAATAAACATATATGACATTAAATATACATGCATACATGTGCATATATGTTGTGCATATATGAGAGACATATGAAAATGGCCAATTTCATGTATGTCACCATATATGTTGCATATATGAAAAACATATATGTTTATATATTTTCTTTCCGTGTGGGTAGTCCGCTTCTTGGTTCGCACCAGATGCGAGAATCATACGTCGTTTAGTTTTTCAGCTGGTTCGGTTTCCTTTGACACCCAATCGTTTGCTCTGGTCTGAATCAGTTGATGGGTTGGCGAACCAAAATGCAGCCGCACAAGCCACGTGAGAACGTTCATCTGACTCATTGGTCAGATGTGCCTGGAGCGGGATCATTAACGTTAGTTCCTGAACTGCTCTCCAATTGGTCAGAATTTCCATGCGGGTAAACAAAAAAAAGGGAAGTAGATCTTGTGTGTGACCAAATCTCTATGAAGCACTGCACCTCCTCACGACTCCACTTTTGTCCACGATTACTCGTCATGTTCGCATGTTGTGAAATGCTCGTTTTCTTCTTCCCTTAATGCACAGCGTAGTTGGCTACGGGGGCTTGTCTAGTCCAAAAATGCGCAGTGCCTTCTGCAGTTGGTTCGGACCGAGGCCGGATCACGTTCTCACCACAAATGTATCGCACCAGAGTTCATTTGGAAGCGGACCGAGACCACCTCTCAACAAGGTCTCTGTCCGCTGGTTTGGTCCTTGTTTTGGTGTGCACCCGAGTACGATTGCCGTGTTCTCACCTGCCCAAAAGAGCCGCACCAGGGGGTGAAACACAATGCGATTAAATTGGACTAAATGAGGTGTGAAAGCGCCCTGACTTTGATACACATTTACAAATACAGATGTGTAGAAGGCTAGAACGTAAATGGTGCCCATCCAATCTAGGTATTTCGGCTATCTTGGAATGACAGCCTATTGAATTACAAACGTGTGCTCTCCAATGCTAGGGCATCCTATTTCTCAGTGCTAATTGATGCTAACAAAAATAATCCTAAATACTTATTCGACACGGTAGCAAACATTACCCGAAAACGCGCCCCTGTACTTAATCCTCAATTTACAGCTAATGATTTTCTATCATTCGTTAGAGACTAGAGATTGCGTTAGAGATTAGATCATAAATTCACTACCTAATAAGGGCTCTGATCCCTCTCCTCAACGAGCATGTGGCGCCCTGGAGACCACCAGCATACTTTCGCAGTTTGAGACAGTCTCCATAGATACTTTTTCTAAAATAGTATATGACTCCACGACATGCCTATCTGACCCTGTTCCCACCAAAGTGGTTAAGGAACTCTTTCCAATATTACGCCCCACTTTGCTCAAAATTATTAATACCTCCCTCTCCTCTGGCATTGTACCCTCTGCCTTTAAAACAGCCGTGATTAAACCTCTACTCAAATAACCAAAGCTTATCCGGACATCCATTACAGACCTATTTCTAATCTCTAATCTTGGAAAGAATAGTAGCTATCCAATTAACTGACCATCTGTCTTCCAATAGTCTTTTTGAACCATCTCAATCTGGCTTCAGGTTTCTCCATAGCACAGAGACAGCTCTCACCAAGGTGGTAAATGACTTACTCCTTGCCTCAGAGTCTGATTTCTCTATTCTAATCCTACTTGATTTAAACGCGGCATTTGATACAGTTGATCATAATATAATTTCAACCGCATAGCGAACCACGTTGGCATCTGTGGCCCCGTGCTTAAGTCCTACTTATCTGATAGAAGGCATACAACATAATCTCAGAATGCTCCAAAGTTAACTTTGGTGTCCCACAAGGTTCAATGTTAGGCCCTTTGCTTTTCTCTATTTATATGCTGCCTCTCTGTGCAATTTCCCATCGCCATAATCTTACATTTTATTGTTATGCTGACAATACCCAACCTACCCATTAAACAAAATTACCTTTCACAGCTCTCAAATTCAGAAGTCTGCCTATCTGTTGTCAAAAAATTGATGTCAGCTAACTTTCTGCAACTAAATGCCAACAAAACTGAGATGTTAGTTGTTGGCCCAAAAACACAATGGCACTTTTGGGGAATGCTTAATTACCCGGAGTTCCGCAGTTAGAATTTTTACATTACATTCGACCAAGCTCTCTCATTTGATTCCCAAATCAGGGATATCACAATGATAGCATTTGTCCACCTCCGCAATGTCACAAAAATGTGTCGTTTATTACATTTGGCTGATGCCGAAACCCTAATACACGCTTTTGTTTAATCAATATTCGATTACTGTAAAGTCTTGTTTTCTGGCCTACCCAACTGCAGTATCAAACACCTTCAACTTGTACAAAATGCTGCTGCCAGAATATAAACTAGAACTAGAAAATGTGGCCATATTACACCCATCCTGACTTCCTTTCACTGTCTTCCAATTCAAGCCAGGTCAGACTTTAAGGTACTTCTGTTAACATATAAATTACATGGGCTTGCACCATCATATTTATCTGACCTTATCATTCCTTATGGTCCCCCTCGTGCCCTCCGATCACAGGATGCTGTGTACCTTACTGTCCCCAGAATCAAGAAAAAATCAGCGGGCAGTAGAGCATTCTCTTACCGAACTCCCCATCTCTGGAACCAACTTCCTTTTACAATTAGGGAAGTTAATTCTGTTTAAATCTTCAATCCAGACTCAAAATCTATTTATTCTCACTGTCATACGACCAACCTTAGCAGGGCCTGGCTCGGGACCAACAGAGTCTCTTCTGAGTGTGCATGGCAGCCTGTCGTTTTTCCTTCTCAGACACCGGCGAAGTGTTCCCACCATGCAGTGGACGTGGGTGCTGCCCCGGCTCCTACATAAACAGCTCCTGCCCTGGCTCCAGTGGCGTGTCGTCCACTAGGGGCGTTGGGGCGCCGCCCCACCTGCCGGCCCAATTGGAAAAAAACTAATAGATCAATAATTTTTAATTGTGGTGCTGTATGTGTATGAAATTCAATTGTTATATTCACATAAATGATATATTATAATAGAAAAGTGGGATGACTGATGAAAAAACACTGCTTGCAGCCTTTGTCTGAGTGCCGAACTGGCAAGAATCAGAGCAGCTGAGAACAGTTTGGAGGGTTAAGAACACATTTCCACGTGTTCTTGAATCGGAGCTGTTTCTTAGATTTGTTCTTAAGAAGTTCTTAGGAGGATATTTAAGAAGACACTTAGGAAAATGTTCCAGAATGAGGTCCAGTGTTCCTACCATGTAGTGGACATGGGTGTTGTCCCGGATCCTTTGGTCCCGGTGCTGACCGGAGCGTGGATGTGTGTCTGTCTGTCCTCTCCCCACCCCAGACACCTGTGTAGAGCTTCTACCAGGCAGTGGACGCGGCCGTTATTGCTGGCCATTGTCCCATCCCCGATGTTGTTTCTACCTGGCTGTTAATACGCGGTGGCAGGCCCACCTGAAGTTTCTTCAATTTTTTCACCTAATAAGGTTTTCTTTGAAGTTTTTCCTTGCTTGCCTCGAGGGTCTAAGGCTGGTGGTGCCGGGTAGTTTAGGCCTTGTAGAATAGGTAGGCCTGCTATGTCCTGCTACAAATTTATATTGTGTGTGTTGTGCTTTGTTCTGTTTCCCTGTTTGTCTTACACTATTCTGTAATTCCATTGATTGTTGTTCAGTTAGATCTAGTTTGGCTCATTTTCTGTAAAGTCCTTTGAGATATGCTTGTGATAAAGGGCAATATAAATAAATGAACTTGAGTCAAACTGGACAGTCTGGAGGTAGTGGCAGAGAGGAGGATGAGGGAGAAGATCAACGCCATCCTGGAGAACCCCTCTCACCCTCTCCATGAGCTGAGGCTGATGAGGAGCACCTTCAGCCACAGGCTCATCCTGCCACGTTGTAGGACGGAGCGCCTTAGGTGTTCCTTTGTGCCGGCAGCCATTGGACTGTTCAACACAGTCAATACGATGATTTTTTTTACAATAAATACATTAACTTGAACTTGACCTTGTATGTCATGTACGTTTCTTTTATGTTTTGAGTGAATGGCCTATATAATTTGGCCACAGACTACAGTTGAAAATTGCCTACCACTGGCACATTTACCTTGTTGTCAATTAATGTGTATTGTCCCTGATCAATAAATAAATCAACAACATCTACACCAGGTGGTGCAGGACAAAGACTATGAGAATCATGAAGGATCCTAGCCACTGTGGGGTCATTCTGATGGTAATGTTTGACGCGCGGCGTTCGTTGGATGTAAAAGAGTGAAAGGATGGATGCAAGATCTCAGAGCTGTTAGATTATTACTGCCAATCGCAGTAAAGGTTTAATGAGAAATCGACATGAATAACAATCGTACGTACGGGTCTCTTCCAAACAGCAGTAAGGAAGAGCACACCCTGTATTGACAGGACAGGGTTTATATAGAAAAAACAGTTGACATCTATTGGCTGACTATAGATGGAGGCCTCTTATTGGTGCACGGGTGCTGACGTCATTTGTTGGACGTGTTCTGCAAGGGTCTGGATGTTCTGCAAGGGTCTGGATGTTCTGCAAGGGTCTGGATGTTCTGCTTTATCTTTTTACAGATAAAGAGAACACTGACTGGGACATAGATATGATGTTCTCTTACACAGAAGAAAAACTTACTGGCTCATGAATATGTTTTTCTTATCTTACTCAGTGGAAACTACTCAGCACATGGTATGTTTAACAGTTTGTGGTA
>OMOT01086064.1:0-14699 GCA_900312575.1 Acanthochaenus luetkenii | reverse complement strand
AGCAGGAAAATTAAGACTACATGGTTGGTACAGCCTTGTTTCTGAGGGCCGCCCTGCTGAAGTGTCCTTGAGCAAGACATTGGGTACATTCTATTTGGACAAAATGCGTCCTATCCTCCATCCTCGTGGCCTCGACTCTCTGAAAATGAGCCGCCATCATTAAGGATGTTCCAAATGGTTAAAAGACGCATGAAGGAGCCTTCATGTCTCATCGCCTCCGTCCTCCAATGAGGCGTGGCCGGAGGATACACAGGTGGATCCTCAACATGGAAGTAATGAGTGATGATAATTCACGTGCCTATAAAGGCCCCATACTGCCACAGTTGTAAGTAGCCTTGATGTGTCTCAGTCTGTTCATCTTTCTTGTGAAGTGTGTTTGTTGCCGTGGAATTTCCCTTCGGGGAGCGTAAACCGCATTAACAGCCTTTCATTGTCTGTTTAGAAAATGTCTTACAGTGAGATCTATGGTCATTTATGGGAATAAAAAGAATACAACTTTGGTTCATTGCTCAGAGATGTCAAATAGCTACATGATCATTACCTAACCCAAGTCACAAAAGCATAAAAGTCGCACAGACACACATCAGCTTAAGAAAATGATTTGAGTTGTTCTACCTCCATGAGGTAAATGAGGCTTGTTAGGGGTTAACATAGATTCATTACACATGAATCTTAACTTTGTGAAATGTTTTGGTGTGGATGAAACTAGACAGCTGTCATCAGTGGCGGGGAAGGGACCTCACAGACTACCACCTTCTCCTCTCCAACCACACTTGCTGTGTCAGCAGCTAAGACTTTCTACATTACTGCCTCCAACCCCAGTAAACTCTTCTCCCCTTTCTCCTCCCTCCTCAACCCACCCGCCCCCGCTTTGCTCAGGTGGAGGACATCAGCTGCTCCTTCCACAACCTGACACTAATAATACTATTTCTTACTTACCTACCTCCGCACCCAGTCTCTAGACTTGCATCGTGTTCTCCTCTCTCTCCAGAAGATGTCTTCACACTTGTTAGGTCCAACCGAACCACCACCTGCCCCCTCGATCCCATCACATCACACCCTTCCTCACTACCATTATCAATTCCTCCCTGTGCTCAGGCCACGTTCCTGCTCCTTTAAAGACTGCCAGAGTGATGCCTCCACTTAAGAAACCTTCCTAACAACTCATACCAGGTCACATAGAGAGGATCCCTGTCAAGACCGTGCTCTCTCAACACTGGCGTCCCCCAGGGCTCGGTCCTGGGGCCCCTTCTGTTCTCTCTGTAAACTAAATCCCTTGGCCATGTGATCTCCTCTCATGGCTTCTCTTATCACTGCTATGCCAATGACACTCAACTCTACCGCTCCTTCCCTCCCTCAGAAACACAAATTAATGGGTGCATTAAAGACATTGAGAACACCACTGTGTTGCCCTCACTGATTGCAAAGAGCCTTGGGGTGACCCTGGGCAGCCAACTGTCCTACTCTGCCAACATTGCTGCTACGACAAGCTCCTGTAGGTTTTCCCTCTACAACATCAGCGGAATTCACCAGTTCCTTAAGAGGGAAGCGGCACAACTCCTGGTCCAAACATTTGTCATATCCTGCCTAGACTACTGCAACGCTCTTCTGGCCGGGCTGCCCGCCTCTGCCACCAGACCTCTACAGCGCATCCAGAATGGTCTTCAACCAACCCAAATTCTCCCTCGTCACTCCCCTCTTCTGGTCACTTCACTGGCTTCCCATCTCTGCTCAAATCAAATTTGAGACACTGGTACTGTCCCACAGGGCAGGACATGGAACTGCCCCTCCATATCTACAATCCCTGGTCGGGTTCCAAACTCCAGCTCGTCTGACTGCTCCGCTCCACCACCCTTGCAGGTCGCCTAGCTCCCCCATTGCCAGGTGGACTCAGAAGTCGCTCATCACAAGCTCGACTCTTCTCATCCCTGGCACCACAATGGTGGAACGAGTCAGAACGGCTGAATCAGTACCCATCTTTCGCTGGAGACTAAAACCCCATCTCTTCAGATTACACATGGACCCTGAACTGACTTATAACATGTAAGGGTCTCCTTCTACTTTTCCACACACACACACAAAAAAGAATTCAGACTCTATGAATGCTACTTATTCCTATTGAAGGCGTAGCTGATGAAGACCGCGATATACAGTTGGTTTGACTACTGTTGACAAAATGTACTTATTGGAAGTCACTTTGGACAAAAGCATCTGCTAGATGCTGTAATGTAATGAGGAGCCTCAAAGCCACACTTCAGTGGCTCGCTTCCTCTCCTCTTCTCCCTCGTGACCTTTCACCAAGGAGTCGAGGACAAATCGTTATGTAATGGAATAGGCCCACTGAGTCCCGACCAGCTCCAGGGTGCTATTCTGCAGCTGAGAAATTAGCTGAGAAGATAATTTCTCTACATAGAACAATAAAATATGACAATTATTATTAATGAATGCTAAAATGTATCCTATTTTCATTTCTTTGCAGATAGTCACATAGAATTATCACAGAGAACATCACACATCAATCACCTACAAGTGAACTGAAGAAACACATTGCATTTCAATATTGAATGTGACACAATAGTTGAAAGATTATTTGCCTCACATCTGTTCACATCAGTGTTCATTGGACAAATTCAATGGGGCTCGTTTTAATACTATTATTTATTTATTGTTATAGGGTGTTTGCCCTTTAATCCCCAAGCCTTTCTGGCCCAGTGCATGTCAGGCAGGCCTCTTACTGTGAGGCCATCATGACTGATGTCAGACACTGTAGGATCAGGTATGTAAAAAGATGGGTGTGTCCACTTGTACCAGATGGGACTAGACCACTCGATCCTGTTCCTTGTGTATTTACACTATGTTCCCTATGCTATAAGGAATCAGAAGCCAGTGGCTAAATAGCAATAGATCACCCAAAGGTTAGTTTCATCTGTTGGCCACACTTGGGTCCAGACTGAAGGCAAGTCTGCTAGGACAGTTCTCTGGTGAGCAGGGACGGCATCTTTTATTCTCACTTATAGATGGTACTGCAGCTCAACATTCTCTGTGGTAACTGCAGTGCCCTCCTCCCACGTACTGGACGCATGGCAGCGGGACAGACACACCCAGAGGGCTGCGTGGAAGGGCTTGGTTTAAAACAAACAAATCCTCCTTCCTTCAGCTGTTCGCTTGAGAAGTGGTAGTGGAACTTTTTGATGTTAGAATGAGGAAGAAGGGTCATACTTGAGTCCGGTCTACTCCGTGCATTTGTTTTGTTCTGTAATGTTTCACCTTCAATTCAGCTCTGTGTTTTGTGATTAGCTTAGCCTTTTCAATATGAATGAGACTTAGCAAATATACAGTAAGCTTTAATGTCTCCTGTCTCCAAAGGCCCAGAGTATTCAAGGGTGGGGCCTGCGTACTTGTAGGGCAGTGGTTAAATTAATCTGGGCACAGGGAGACCATTGGTTTTCCAGAAGAACACATTTGTATGATGTAGCTCCAGGAAGACGCATTACAAAGGAGCAAAAGGCATCATTGACCACAGCTACGAGGGGGTGTTTGCAGTGGAGACTCAATTAAATTGGTGTGTAATAAGAGAGAGGACTCTCGTCTGCGTTCTGCCTCCACCTCAATGACTCACTCATCCATGTGCAGACAGTGATTCATAGAAAATAGAGCAGCCGAGTTAAAATGGTGGCTCGCTTTACAAACCATGTATTTACAAATGTATCCCTTTACTAGGAAACATCACCACCACCGCCGATAGTTTCATTTAATTAACTCCCCAAGTTAGGGATCTACATGACTTGGGATGATATGACTAAATATATTAAACTAATAAGCTAGGAACCCTAAGACCATGACATGACCCCCGTATCAAAGCGGACAACTTGACATTTTTTAAATTAACTTTTTATTCCACATACATGAAATTACATATTTCCCTCCAAATAACAGTTATGCTTGGGTGTTCTGTATGAAAATTCCAAAGACATGAAAAAAGCTAGCTAGCCTGACAACAACCTCCCTTACCTCTCCGCTAACTACTTCTTAGCCACATGCAATTTAGGCAAGTATCAAAAGGAAAATCAAAATCAAAACAAATAAAAACTGGAAAAAGCAGTAACTACATAAGCACATGGGGAAACAATTATTACTGCTCTGCTCATACAAAACAGCAACAGTCAAAAGCGTGTGTGCTCTTTTGTTCTTAAAAGTTTTCTATACCTCGTACTTGATACATAGAAATACAAATGCAGGTCACCCAAAAACAAACAAAAATAATAATAGAGGAATAGAATGTTGAGCAAGTGACAGTAAAATGGAATGTAACGTCTCTGTTCCGGCAAACCTCGCCTTCCGTCTCAACACTCTCCGATGCTACCTCCACTGTCTTTACTTCTGCTGTGGTTTCTCCAGCTACGGACTAACTGCTTCCTCCTCAGATATGAGGAGCCGACTCTGATGTTGTAAAACCACAGATGTATCGTGAAGTGATGGTGTCAAATCAAGCACAAGACTGTTAACATGAATAGGATACACATATAGTATAACCGTTCTGACTTTAAAAACTCAACCTGCCGCATGCTGCTTGAGTTGAGAACTTGCCCCCTCAGCCACCACGTTAATAATGCAACACCCCTATTGCTCCCACACGCAAAAACAAAAAGGTCAGCAGACAAGCGCCCAACCCCAAACACACCTTTTCCTTCCCAATCTACCCTCCCCAGCCCTTCTGAACTGACCCCACCGCCTCGTGATTCCACACCTACCCTCCCCGCCCCATTTCACCCACAATAACTACAAAAAGAAGAAATAGTAAACCGACAGAAGTGAGATGACTGGTGGAGAGAGAACTAAATAGAAGAAAGAGATGGAGAGAGAGCCGGACGATAATGATGATAATAAGGTGGTCTCTGGTGACGATAATGACGAAGATGAGACGGGATGATGACAGGCAGACAGGGATGACTAGGGGGGGTCCATCTCAATCTCTGGGCTCCTCTGCATCCTCGCCGTCACCCTGGTTGTCAGAGGTCCACAGCTGAGGAAAGAGGGAGAGGGAGGAAGCAGACGGGTAAAGAAGAGAGTACACTCATTAACACCTACTTCTGTCACCAGAATGTTCAGACTCAGACTTTATTATTAGAATCCCTGTAGGGCAATTGGTATGAAGCAATTAAAAATCACAGTACAATACGAAACACACACATCCATACATGAACATACAATGGGTCACAATTGTATGTGGTAAGGTGCTTAATGCCTATGATACTGTAGCAGTTCTCCTTATACACTATTTGGTAAATTGATGGCTGAGGGAACAAAGCTATGTTTGAATAGGTTGGTCCTAATCTTAGGCAGTTGGTATCGGACACCTGAGGGCAGAGGGAGAGATTCCAGTAAGTCCAGTAAGATAGTACGCGCCTGTTTGTTAAACAACTCAGACAAGCATGTCTGTTTCACCCCAATTATCTTGCTGCACTGGTCAACAATACGGTTGAGTACATTCCTATGTCTAACATTCAAAGTACCAATAAAAAAAAAGACCTGAACTTTCTCAAGCAAACATTGTTGCCCTTTTTCTGCAGTACATCTGTGTGCACATTTGCAAAAAGGCATTGTCACACCATTGTACAAAGTTATCCAGAATATGTCCATGACATATAATTTCCCTCCCTGTTGAATCTGTATTAATAAGTTAGAGACGAGACACTAGCAAATGTCTGGATATTAATATTCATAGTTCTATGAAACCAGCTGTTTATTATACTCAGGGTATACCATCTCAAATAATTAATTTTGTACTGTTTCAATCAGTGCTGCATAGTCCATATGGTGTTTTAATTACACATCGGCACTGTTAAAAACATTTCTAGAGGCAAACATTTACAGAATACACAGCTTCCTATAAATTGTGTTTCTACAATCTAAATTGTTATTTTTTGTCCACAAAATCCATCCATATCATGCATGTTGGTACCACTATATTTAAGAAATGCATTTTCAGATAAACTTACTGTCAAGTTGTCTCTCAGTAGCTGCATGATCAGCGTACTGTCTTTGTACGAATCTTCGCTCAGTGAGTCGAGCTCTGCAATGGCGTCATCGAAAGCCTGCAGGATTCAAAACAACTGTTAGAAAAACGATGGTCTAAAAGAAGTACTTCCATTTGTTATGTGACTGTGTACGGAAGTGTTCAGGTCAGTTTGTGTTTGGTGTGTACATACATTTCGTTATTGTCTGAATGTGTGTAACTACAGTTGTACATTCAAAAAGTCCTCAGAAGTATGGCAATAGCAACATGTGTCATGTTCTCACTGTTTTGGCCAGCTTGCAGGCCTGCTCAGGTGAGTTGAGGATCTCGTAGTAGAAGACGGAGAAATTGAGGGCGAGGCCGAGACGGATGGGGTGCGTGGGCTGCATGTCTGTCTTGCTGATATCAAAGGCATCTTGGTAGGCGTCCTGTGAGCTGCTAATGGTCTCTGAGGGAGAGAGAACAAATATCATTAGAGCTGTATAACCTACACCTTACAATGGGCTGGTGTGTGTGAGAGATTTTCTAGAATCCATTCGTTTCATACAATGTAGAAAAAGGCCTTACATTTTTATATCTCAAACCAGGAAAAAAACTATAGTAAGCTCAAACAAACATGCAATAGGCAGGATGTTTCACTGAGCAATGCTGCAAGTCCTCCTGGGAAACGGAGTACTACCAACGGCCTTTAGCTGTTGCCTTGGAAACGGGTAGGCAAAAAGACAAAATACACGGGTAATAATAGCCTTGAAAACAACAGCTCCTTAAACTAAAAAACTGAAAATGGCTAGGGAGTAAATTACATTCCTCTCCAATACTGTTATTTTTATTACTGATGATAAGCATTTGTTAAACAGTGGAGGGGGGCAACTATTCACTTCGCAGAGACTGTGTTGGAGTGAACACATTTTTTCCTTACATATTAATTTAATGGCCAGTAACTACAACAGCTCACAAAGAACATCTCCACTCAAAAGAAGCATGATATAAGCAAGAAAATAATTGTGACTAAGTTGGGGAGGAGGTGGCATTGTTAGTTGGGAGTCAGGATAGTTTCCTTTAACCAGGAGACCAGAGATGTACAGATCTTTTCTTCTATGATGAACACACAGGTCTGTCAGGCACAAAAGGGAACTAAGCCTCGTGTTACTTCCCCTGTTCCCACATGAAACTAACTGGCCTCCCTGTTTCCCTGATCTCTGCCATCCCATTCCTCAGAGGGGACAAACAGAAACCATGACAATCTGCCAAATTACACTATAACCCATACTATTTCAGGCAGTCAAACTGTTGAGTCTGTTTCAGTTAGGTATCCAACTGTGAATACACAATACTTGCCCAGTGGAAAATTCAACAGTATGCCCAGCAAGGACTTTCAACTTTTGACTTGTTGCCCATTATTGGCATATTGTAACAACCCTTCAAAAGCATGTAATGACTTTCCCTAACACCTTGCGGTGATATGGTGGTGATAAACTGATGACTAACACTGTCAGGGGCCACACCTCTGTGAGGGATTAACAAGGGTTTCAGTTGGGTGTGAAGCAGCAAGGCAGGCAGCGTGTTCAGGGTTTCAACACACAATAGTTTCGTATGCCTCTAAGCAGAAAGTAGTCAATCACTCATATTTGTGCCACTGACTAGGCTGATGCATTCTCTTTCAGTATATTGGGAGGACATGTGGTTATGTGATAGGCTAGTGGTTTAAAGACTATGCTTCAATCTGGAAACCCTGCGACAGCTTAACAGAAAACAAATACAATAAAAAATAAAGGTAAAGTGGAAAACTTAGAAAACTACAAATTCTACAATGCCCTATCATTAATTCATTCTCTAGTGAGAGTGGAGACAAGTCAGTACCTGCAGATGGGAGATGGACAGGCAGGCAGACAGTCTGCTCCCCTACTGCAGCACACAGGAAGCAGTAGTCAGGACCGCACCCTGTTCTCTGCCTCACTTTCTGCTAGGTATGAGCAACTGCCTGCACTGCCATTTATGTACAACTGGTTGGCTAGCTACTTTATTCTACTTGTATGATTAACTGCCTAGCTACTCTATATGGTTGACAGTCTGGAAACTACTGTAAGAAAGTGTGAGAAAATGTCAGTTAGGCAGACATTAAGTGGCAGGCAACTAGTATTTGAATATGACTGACTGCCTGGCTGGACAGCGCCTCTGCCTGTAGACCGACTACTACTTTCAGACTTTTTGGCTGGCTGTTTGCCTGAGTGTGGCTGAATGCTTTACAGGTAGGCACTAAAGGCCCCCACTTTAACTGCTTTTTGGATTATATTTTTATGATGGATCAAGTAGGCAGGACCCTCTATTATTCCACAAACCTATTAGTTCTCCCTTGTTGCTGAGGTGAGGACATTCATGCCTCATTACATGGACTACAACTTTACAAGTGATGTATAGAAATGCTGATCTGTATTCAACTTAAAATTGTAAAATAAATATAGGGATCCTTCAATTAAACAGGATAGAAATGTGATTAATTCAGACTCACTTTAGACCCAAGCGGTTTCCGTTTCAGCCATGTTCCCAGGGTTTGAACAAAAGCACACACTGTATTGCAGTGTATAGATGAATGGAATATAACCTCTGTAAATTCAACAGACAAGCTTCCACTATGTCATCAGTTCTTTTACTAGTTTTCTGGCATTGTATCAAAGTCTGAGGGGAAAACGGAAGCAGAGAGAGGAGCCTTTCCTAACCACTACTAAAACATCCTGTGGCAATCGTTTTATGAATTAATGTGCAAGAGATAGTGGGCTGACAGTGACCAATAAGAAAGCTTGTTGCTACAAGGTCTGTCCTCTAAATCAATTAGCTGTGTTTGTTGGAATAAAATATGCAGTTCCATGGATTTGTTTAGCATTTTGCTTTGTGACCGTTTTCAGTTTCTGCAAAATATCAAAAAGCCAAACCTCCAATGAGCACTAGTCTTTTAAAGCCCAAGTCAATTAGTGTGCTCCCCATCTCCAGTGAGATGGACAATTTTACACACGTAGAAATGTATTGGAGTTTGGTAAATCAACTCTGCTACTCTATTTAAACAGACATTAATATTATTTCCTGTTCAAAGGACTCCACTACAGAACATTCAGTTTGTAGATCCTCAACCAGTCTATGTTTTGCTGAGGCCCATTAAACCCTGCTGAACACAAATCCGCTACAGTTCGAGTTCAATTTAAAGCGGCACATTTAAATTAAACTTTTAAAATAGCTACAGGGATCTAACATTTACCCATTCCATAAAAAATACGTACTAGTTGTTGACTAATGACAGTTAGTATATCTAAGAAATAAGACACATGGTAGCATGGAGCTATGACAGCATGTAAACACATTTACCCTTCCTTTCTTACTGTCAGAGGAGCACATGGTAAAACTGGTTGTGGTGGAGCCAATGTCACAAAGCTGATTCTGATAGTAGTAAAGTGTTCATTTAATAGGATCTAGTTTTATAGGCCTGATTTGGTATCGGCCCTTTAAAATCCAACTTTCCAGCCAGCATAACACACATATACATATATAAAGCAAATGCATATCAAGCATCCCTGCACACACACAGCTGGTGTAAAAGGGACTTCACATCATAGGGCTCACCTTTCTTCGCATCTCCCACAGCCACCTCGGCTAAGTAGCGGTAGTAATCTCCTTTCATTTTCAAGTAGAATACTTTGCTCTCTGCTGGACTGGCATTTGGAATGAGGTGCATGTCCAACAGACCCTGGTGCAGAAAACAAACAAAACAGACAGAAAGGACAGACCGTTACAAACGTTCAGATTTTTCGAATATACTCACTCCAGTGTAGGGGTGTTAATGATAGAACAAAACCACAGAATACAAAAAAAGCTATGCATATGCTATAAACATGTCAGAAAGTACAAAGAAAACAAGATATGTGCAATAAAATGGTGCCATTAGTGCAATCTTAGTAATAATAAAAAACAATAGGGAAGTGCAGCATGTCAACAAAAAAACAATTTATAATAAAAAAAAGAATGTGCCTGAGGTATGGAAAATTGCACGTGACTGCCTGAGGTGTGTGGTGCTGTGGGTTGTCTTTACATCCTGAGATGATTAGGGATGCCCCCCGAAACCCCTAAACTAGTAAAAACCAGAGTATTGATAAGATCCGACGTTATCTGTTCCGCTATCGGTAGGTACTCGAGAAATTATGGAGTGAGATTTATATTGTGGCAAATGTGTTTTTTGAGGAAATTAAACGTCGCAAACATAATCTTGTTTGCCGCTTTCTCCATCTCTCCGTCTCTCTCTCGTTCTGCGCGAGGGGCGGGGCTGTGCTGTGCTCTTACACACACACACACATACGGGTAGAGTCATAGGCGGAAATCCCAGGGGATGGAGGGGACGCACCCCCAATCCTGGGAAAAATGTTATTTGTCCCCCCCTAATATATCACTGTAAACATAACTATGTAATTTAAATATGAATACGCAATGACAGCACTTGCGATGATTATAGAAACAGCGCGTTGTTACGTTTCTAAAGATTGTGACCCCCCCACCCTTTGCCTCACAATGGTTTGATCCCCACTATATTTGAAAGATTTGGAAACTTTTTGTAGATTGTCAGGCTGAGGCTGCAGCAATCATGTCCCAGCCCACCCCTCCTCCCTCTACCACCTAATAAATAAAGAAGAACCGATAAAGAGTATTGATAAAGTACCGAACCGATAAGCAGTATCGATAAGAGTAGTAGTATCGATAAAATCCTAACGATACCCTATTTGGGTATCCAAGTGGCCAAAATGGAGAGTCCGCCTGGTCCTATCATCACTAAAACCTTTGTAGAATCTGTGCTTTGTTGTATTTCTATGTACTTTGGTACAGTTGTAGTCAAGGAGTTGCTGAATGGATTCAGTGGCATCTCTGTACATGGGATCATTGCTATCATGGTGTTATCCACTGTTTAATTTAGAATTGTTTTTAGGCGAAGATAAAAATAAACATTTCTCCTTTGGTTTATCAGAGTTTACTCTGGCATATTAAGTCAGAAGGTTACTGACACTGGGAATATATTCTCGAAGTTCTTGTCTATCCATAGATGTCAAGATCATGCATATAGACCCGATAGATGTGGAGCTATTCTAGTTTTATTTTGGGTACGTTTGTTCAGGCGAGCCTACCCTCCCAGCACCCTAGGTAGGAACAGGTTAACACAAAAATGGGAAATAAGATGAAAATAACTTGTAAAAAAGGGTGCATTTTCATTTGAGAACTACCAACTAATCCAAACACTGACAAAGGTCATCAACAGGGAGAGATCATGTAGAATTTAAAGTAATAAGAATTCACGAATCCACGGAAGAAGTCAACTAAAGACGGCAAAAACATAGCGGATTATTCACAGCCTGGTGTGCCATCTCTTGTGAAACCATGATCCAGCCAGCCGCTCTTTATATTGTGTTGTGTGTCTAATCGTGTCTTTACGGTACTTACCCAGCATTGAGTCTGTATTCTCATAGCGATTGGTCAAATATAGCGGAGCTACACAGTCCATATTAAATACAGAGCTCACTCTCATGATAAGAGATTAATATCCGTTGGTTAAAACATTTTTCTGGTTGTAAATCAGTAGAATTAACGCGACTGAAAACTATTGTTTAACAGGCAAAAAAAATGCTCTTGAGGTTTGTTCTGTGTCACGCTCCTCCTCTGTGTATGTTTGTTTTTCCAGTCCATGTGTAGAGACTGTAAAGCGGGGTCGGGAATGACGTAAAATATGTCCGTAAAGCAGTTCTGCAGATTTTTTGCGGCAATGGAGATAGAGATATATATCTACCGATAAACATTTTTCTATCGTCCCATGTTATATATGGGGGCGGCAGTAGCTCAGGAGGTAGAGTTCCCGCCCCGCAACTGCAAGGTCGGCAGTTCGAGTCCAGCTCCTCCCGGGAAAAATCTGTCGTAGTGTCCTTGAGCAAAACACCTAACCCCGAATTGCTCCCGTTGAGCAGGTTGGTACCTTGCATGGCTGCCTCCGCCAACGGTATGACATGTAGGACGCTTTGGATAAAAGCGTCTGCTAAATGCTGTAATGTAATGTGTAAGTCGCTTTGGATAAAAGCGTCTGCTAAATGATGTAATGTAATGTAATATATCATCATATCGAACAGCCCTATGGGCGGGTGCGGGTCACATAGGCTACACACACAATGTAATTATAGACACATTTTAAATTTAATTAAGGGAATAAACTTCTCCAATCTCCAGCTGGTTTATCCTGCCATCCATACAGTATATCCTGCGCACTGCAGCATTACATATAGCCTAACAGTTAACTGGCCTACACGTGCATTCAAGAGTAAATACATTTGACAAGACACAAGAGTCTTAATTAGTCTAAATTACCTGGCTGCTTATTGTTTTATGTGTATGAAAATGGGTCAGGCGTGTTCGGATATGTTTATGTGTTGGATCGGGCTGTTGAAAAAAACATGACCTCGCATCACTAGTGGAGCATGAAAGGGGCTGCAGTAGCTCAGGAGGTAGAGCTCCTGCCCAGCAACCGCAGGGCTGAAGGTTCAAGTCCAGCTCCTCCCGGGAATAAAAATATGTTGTAGTGTCCTTGAGCAAGACACCTAATCCCAAATTGTCTCCGTTGAGCAGGTTGGCGCCTTGTATGATATGTAAGTCGCTTTGGATAAAAGCGTCTGCTAAATGCCGTAATGTAATGGATGAGAGAAGGGAAGGGCTGAGTATAAGAGTGGGTGGAGGGTGAGGATAGTAGAGCGTGGGAGAGGGTGGAGGATGGAGGATGAGAGAAAGGGAAGACGGCAGCATGGATGGAGGATGGTGGGAGAGGAGAAAAGAGAGCAAGGCTGCTGAACTCCTGATGAGCTTTCACAGAGTAAGTAGGTCACTCGCAGAGCCCAGCTTGGCTCTTCAGCACACAGAGATAGACCACTTGGTAGCTTCTCCCTGCTGCTGGCCTAAATGCAGGCAGGCAGAAACACACTGTGGTAGCTGGTGGGCTCATAACTTATTTGGCACCACAACTGAAAAGCAGATCTAATTTTATCAGCAGCATTTCAACACCAGTATCTTTTTATATAACCTTGTTACAAATCATTAAATTTCTATGGGATTACAGGCTGCATTTACAGAAGCATGATTTTAACAATTTGTTTGAATGCAGATCTGATCTCGTAATGGCTTAAATAGGGATTCAATTAAGTTTCTCCCTGATAGCCATGAAAAAAAGAGAAAAAAAGGCCCCATATTATGTAAATTCAGCATTAGTGGTGCCATATGGTTAGCAAACCCAGTCCAGACATGGACTTGTAGTCAAAAAGCCTCCTGATTTCTTAAACTATGGTTTGAGACAAGAAATCCCCAAATGCTAATCGAATACCCAGAAAATAATTATGTTGAATCTATTAATCCAGAAATAAAAATGCATACCCAAAACATAAGTGCAACGGCTGAACACGGCTGAACATTTTATTTTTCACAAATAACAGGGCTCGAAATTGCGACCGTTTTGGTCGCATATGCTCCCGAAATTTAGTCTGTGCGACCTCAAAATATAATTGGGAGCATCTGTGCGAGTGTAAATAATTGTTCTGGTGCGACGGTTTTCTCTCGGTTTTTTTCTTCTTCACTTGACCCTCTCTCTGTACATTCGCTAGTATGCCTTGTGACAGTGACCATTCTAACCAATCAAACGTGATTTTGAGGTTATTACCTTTAATACTGATTCTAGATTGGTTGAGATTAGCCTTCAATCACTCCCTTTCGCAGCTAACTAGCGTTATCGAAAGCTAAAAATAGTAAGCGAACGATTACGGCATATTTTAGTAACGTTACTGATGTAGGCGCTGTGGCAGCTGAAACAGTTGATGGTGATGTGGCTGCACCAGCAGCGAAGGTGAACAGTTTTCAGAGCGGCTGAAGGACTTTGAATGTCTTAGGTAAGAGAGTGGCGCAACGCACCATGTACACTGTGAAGCCTGTGGGACGGAGATCACAGGTAACTGCGTTTGCAACGGAGTCAACACAGTTTAAGCGTGAGAGCTGAACTAAGTACGGAGATGAAACTCAAGAAACCCTGTGACGAGGTTTACGAAGAGTTCAGGATCGATAGGTCAGACAGTTATTCAACACCGATACCATTTGCAAGCGTACCGCTGCTCCAGGTTCGTCAGCTCGGTACATGTCGTTCATCAGTGATTCAGTTCACTTGTAATACGACAATTATTCAGCGTTTCTTACTGTACATGTATGTTAGTTTTCTATTTTATTGTTATTGTAATGCTGATTGTTTTATTAATATAGTATTATATTGTAACCCATGTAAAACGGATTTATAAGTCAATAGCATGTGTTATGGAGCTGTGGAGGTCCACTTCTTGTTGGACCGTTTTCAGGCTGTACTGGAAAGGTACAAAATGGAAATGATTAATCAAAATATCTTCTTCTGAATGTTTCTGTTAAAAGTCCAACCAAATAAAACCCAACCAGTTACAGTTGGATTGTATTTCATTAAGAAATGGCTGTATTGTTATGCTGCCACTGAAAACTTCTACCCTGATAATGATATTTAAATTATTTTAGCTTCAGAACATCCTTCATCTAGTAAGGACCATGTTGGTCCTGCCTGTGTCCTCGGCGCAGTTTGAGACGGGGTTCTCCACACTGAAGTGCATCA
>OMOT01086059.1:0-10665 GCA_900312575.1 Acanthochaenus luetkenii | reverse complement strand
ATAACAAACACACAGAGCAGCGTGACACAGAACGAAACTATGTTGCATGTTTTTGCCCCTTAAACAACAGTTTTCAGTCGCGCTAATTAGTCCACTGAATTACAACCAGAAAAACATTTTATGCGATGGATCATCAGCTCTTATCACGAGCGAGGCTCTGTATGTAATCTGGACTGTTTAGCCTCCATCATCATTTTACAGTAATGTGATGATGAGGCTAAATTGGGAAAGGAATGTCCACTAGGTATAGGCGGACGAAACTGGTATCGATACTTTGATACTCACATGCTACTCATTTGGTATTGATGCCCTTTGAAAAGTATCAATTTAAAAGTTATTTTTAATCCAAAATGCGTCATTCAAGCGTCGGTTTCATACAAGGTGGGAAATTCCCCAGTTCCAGGAAGGCAGCCATACAATCTCCAAGAATTGAGAAAGCAGTCATGAAGGGTCTTTAGTTTCATGGACTTTACAGTTTACAATGTCCAGAGGTTTTACAAGACAGTTTTTCAACATGTTCCCCAAAAACATACTATTTTCAAAGGCAATTCAGAGCCTTTTTCAATTTCTGATTGTTGGTTTACTTTTACTTATTAATTAATATATGGTTGTTTGTCTCTTTTGTTCATTTCTCTTCTGATACACTGCTATAGTGTGTTAGTCATGTTAAATAAAAAGTACATTAATGTAACTGCTTTGGGGTCAGTTCTTAATATAAACATACATATTTGTAATAAAGCATCAGGTTAGTGTTCCTTGTACAATTTACAGCATTAGTTCTCTGAGAATCTCTTTCATATCCAAGCAAAATTAGTATTGTAACTGAAATATCCATAACCAAATTGATATTGAATCAAATCAATTTGGGAAATCAGCCCTAGAGGTGTGTGGTTAATTTATATGGGGGCAGTGGGATCAAACCATTGTGAGACAAAGGGTGGGGGGGTCACAATCTTTAGAAACGTAACAATGTGTGTGTGTGTGTGTGTGTGTGAGACAGCACAGCCTCGCGCAGAAAGAGAGACGGAGAAAGCGGCAAACTAGATTTTGTTTGGGACGTTTAATTCCTCGAAAAACACATTTGCCACATTATAAATCTCACTCCATAATATTTTGAGTACCTACCGATAGCAGAACCGATAACGTCGGATCTTATCGATACTCCGGTTTTTACTAATTTAGAACCGGGTTTCGGGGGGCATCACTAGTACTGTATGTTATAGTTTATATTCCTCAGAAGGAAAAATTGACAGTAACCGTAACCATTTGTACCCTCTGTAGGTGAAGGTGCTGAAGTGCATCACTCCTGTGTCCATGTCAGACGTGGTGTTGGGCCAGTATGTGGGGGATCCGGAGGGAGAGGGAGACGCCAAGTTGGGTTACCTCGATGACCCCACAGTTCCTAAAGGGTCTACCCAGGCCACCTTCGCCACAGTTGTGCTCTATGTGCACAACGAACGCTGGGATGGTAAAGATACTGACCCCTCTCCAAAACTGATGTGTTTCAAATCATACTGACCTCACTTTATCCTGTGCTTTTCATGACTCAATCACATGAAAATCTTCCTCCTCAGGTGTTCCTTTCATCCTGCGCTGCGGAAAAGCCCTGAACGAGAGGAAAGCGGAAGTGCGACTGCAGTTCACAGACGTTCCAGGGGACATTTTCGGAAATCAGTGTCGCAGGAACGAGCTGGTGATGCGTGTACAGCCGAACGAGGCCATCTATGCCAAGATGATGAGCAAGAAACCCGGAGTATACTTCAGCCCTGAGGAAACTGAGCTGGACCTCACCTACAAGAGCAGATACAAGGCAAGACACTCATTCCTTTTCAGGAAGAGATGTCTTTTGTTCTTCCAAATTTGTTTGGTGTGTTCACACTTAAAAGTAGTATAAAAGTATTAACTTGAAACAATTGTTTCCTGTTTTCAGGATGTGAAGCTTCCAGATGCTTATGAGCGACTTATCCTGGATGTCTTCTGTGGGAGTCAGATGCACTTTGTGCGCAGGTCTGTCTTTGATTTGGACTGCCACTGTCTCTTGTTGGGGCTTGTAAACTAAACTAAACGTCTGTTGAAATGCTCTGCCTGTGTGTGTGTTTTGCAAATGCTACTGGTGAACTAATACTTCTTGCCACTAGATGGAGCCATAATGCATTTGTTCTCCGCCTCAGCATGATGATATAGGAAAACTGTCGTTTTGTACCAAATGTTGAAGTTAAATTTGATTGTATTTGTACTATTTTCTGTGCAGTGATGAACTAAGGGAAGCGTGGAGGATCTTTACACCTATTCTTCATCAGATAGATGGAGAGAAACCTCCCCCCATCCCTTACAAATATGGAAGGTAGGAAATGTTGGGTATGCCCTTAATTTGTAGAAAATATGAGTGAAATATTCAATTTCTGATTGTCTTTTTTTTTTCTCCTTAGCCGCGGCCCAACAGAAGCAGATGAGCTTGCAAAGAGAGTTGGATTTCGCTATGAAGGCACTTACAAATGGGTCAACCCTAACAGACTGTGAGTTGGGATGAGAGAGAGGACACAAGGGGATGAATAGAGGGATGGGTGGTGAGCAGGGTGCAGCAGGGTAAGTGAGCCGTGTCATGTTCCAGTACTGGAGTGTTTTTGGGTCAGGAGGTGTTTGCACTATGTGGATCCGTCAGTCGCAGCAAGGAAGAAAGAAGCTATAGTAATATAGTCTAGTTCTCAGGCACTGAAAGTACTTGCTCTTCAGTTCCCTGGAGCCAGTTCATCAGACCATTTGATATTTAAAATACAATATAGTATTCCATTAGCATCATTGGCTTATAACATGGTGGTAGGATCCAATCTAATATCGCCACAGCAACCTACTATATTTTCATTCAAAGGTGGGACCAAGTCAGTAGGAGGGGGAACAAGAATATCTGAAGTATTTCTTTGGATGAAATGTTCTCTGGTAAACTGGCTCCGAGTGTCACTGTCATCCATAAGGTTTTAATTTGTCAGGATGTTAAATGGAATATGGTTGATATTGAACAACTCGGGGAGAAGAGAGCAATACAGCAGTTATAGAACACTTCAGCAGTCTTGCTCACTTACTGTACCAAAGATGGGTAATTCTGAACACAGCAGTGACACCAGCTGTCACACTTGCATTGTAACACTTTATGCTTTGACTGCATTTAAAATCACAATTAGTAGTCTTTTTTTCTTTCGCCTGTCACCGGGGACCAAGGAAATCATGTTTGTGTAGGAAACACACTTACTGTTGCTGTTTTTCATTTGCAGGCAGTTTCTCTTCAAAGCATTCATACTAGAATAGTCTTAAGTGCGCTTAAGCACAAGAAAAGTGAGCTCAGTCTTGTGCGTTTGATAGCCTCTTTTTGAGTTTGTACTGTTTACGTTCTTTCCAGGTTTGAGTTACTGATGTTCATTCCAAATATTTAGACCCGTGTCTACCACAGATCAACAGTTAATGTCTTTGTAATGACGCACTGTATACTGTTTATTGCATTGACATGTAAAGCTAGCTATATTATTTCCATAACCAGCAATAAACCAGCCTTGTTTCGCTACTCTGTAAAACAGTAGTGATTTCTTAGCTTGAAAGCATGCAAGCCACTGAATCATGAGTTTGCTACTCTTTCACACAGGAAATTAAAGTGTATTTTGAACCCTTCTACTTCTGCATTCATATGGAATTGTTTTTAAATACTTTTTGGTTGGGTGACTACTTGACTGACAACCCCAGATTAGTGTACCGTGGAGTGTACAATCTTGCGTACAGAAGTAGCTGCCATTATGTAGCACTGTATTAGTATGCAGTTTTAACTATTTAGCTGCTTATAGATGATCCACCAAACTTCTCTTACCATCTGCCATGCTGTTGTCGACTAGTCTTGGTAACATGACCTATTCTTTTCCCTGGCTGTGCCCTCATACCGTAGTATATTCTGATAACATGTCTTCCTGCAAACTATTCTTCCTACTGTAGTGCTAGTTCAAAGCCAATAAATAAGACTCACTTTCTGATGCTGTGAGACCAAGTGGGAAGGAAATTAATGCCGCCATGATGTAATGGTAATAATTTTATTTCAAAAGGCAAATGTTGACAATTTCTTATACATAGTACCCACAAATGATTAGAATACAAAGGCAGGGTCATGGTAACAATGGCATAATCAGGACATTAATGAGTAGTCTTTGGTTTGACAAAACAAACGGCCAAGACTTTGCAACCAGACATTGTAAGGCACTTGCTTTTTTTATTTAACCATTGCTATAGTAAATTAGCATACAGTACAAGACAGGAAATATCCAACTTACAATGAATTATGTAAGACATTGTATACAAAGGCCTAATCACAAATATTAAGACAAAAGTAGATTAAAGTATTCAAATTTCATGGCCAAACCTTATGAAACTGCATTAGTGGTGGATATGTTTTACTGCCATTTATAGGATTTTTTTGGGCCAGAGAATCAAACAATTTCATCTGGCTCAGAGACCATTACTCAAGCAAAGACTATCAACAAGCAATATCCTTCCCAAGTTTATGAACAAGCCAGGAAATGGACGTAAGAGTGGTTGAACTACAGCTGAACCCAAATCTTACGCAACCTCTCCGAAGAACAAACGTCAATTCCACTCATCGGCTGGAGCCAACTTGTTGTGTGACAGCTGTGGAGCGATTGGTGGTCTCCCATCTATTTCTAACCAGCGACACATGAAAGTGGTGATGATGATCTCCATTTAGAAGGAACTTGGGTCAGTTAATTACATGTGCTCTGGATGGTTCTGCAAACAGCTTATGAACTCTGTGACCGGATGGTCCTGGTAGCAGATGTGATACACTGCACAGAACAGTGGGAACCTGGGAGGAGGAGGAGTCATTGCTGAGTGCTACAATAATGTTTGATCTGACAGCATTGTGTATCTGGTTCCACAAGGCTTATCTGATGTCTGCGCTTTACTTACTTGTCAATCAAGTTTTTGCTCTTAAGGATGTGATGTACTTCAGCCGCTGTTGCTGGTCCTTGCAGCTTCTGACCATTCAGCATCTCCTTCTCCAGCTCCTCAATGGACTGGGCAGAGATCAGACATGGGTGAGTGATAAGTGTGAGCTCGTATTAACAAACCAAGGCCCGTCCTCCGCTTTGACTGCTGCATTTAACCCCCTTGAAATCCAAGGCCTTGTTACAGTTCACAAGAAAGACAGGCTTATTTAAATCAAGAACTCAAAAATCCAAGCTCTCACCTTCCCAGTCTTCACAAAAGCTTCAGCTACTTTGCGGTTGCGGCCGCCGTAGCAGGTTGTGATGAGGTCAGCCACACCGCAGCTCTCCAGGAAGGTTGCAGACGAGACGGGCCCAGCGGTGCAGAAAATGCGGGCAAAGGCAATCATCTCCATCAGGCCCAACCTGATCACTGCTGCTTTAGTGTTGTCCCCAAAGCCCAGACCGTCACAGAAACCTGCCCCGACTGCCACAATGTTCTGAGGGCCAGAAGAGGAGGAAGTGTGTAAGCACGCTGGCTGGTTAAAAAGAAAACGTGAAATAGTACCCTATATTATTTGGAATGAAGATGTTCACCTTCAGGGCTCCACAGATTTCCACAACATCACACTCTTCTACTACAGTAACACGAAAGTTTTTGGTCTGCATGAGCTCCTTCAGGAGAGCCCCGTGGTTTTTATTCTTACATCCTGGACAGAGAAAAGAGGAAACTGTTTATCTGTTAATCTCCACAAGATTACTTCTTTTGGCAGTCACTGCATTCAAATATTTTAGCTGATGAGTCAGGGTTATGATTAGAATACTGTAATTCTCCAAGGCCCCTGACACATTACATGTTCCCGATCTAACACATTTGAATCCAGTCATTGAAAGTGCTCATTCTCTGGTTTTAGAATACACTTTGATGATACTAAATCCCATGAAGCATAATGCTTTCATGCGACGCATGAAATGACCAGTGAGACAAAACCAGCCCACTGTCATGTACACAACTACAAAGCAGCTTTCCCTTTCACTCCATGCTGACAGAGCTTGATAAGAGTTGAGAAAAGGGAACTGAAAAAATGCAACTGTTTAAAAAAACCACCCTGAATTCAAAGCTTCAATAAGCAACTTTGACATTAAAACAATAACGATATGTTATGCATCATCAGTCTGTGATCCTATGTGTACATGCCTAAATCCCATATTTGAATATTTGCCTTTTCCCGTGGATAAGTGAAGTTTTAACCCCGTTAGTCTGGCCACGCAAGACTGGCCAGACTTTCGTTCTCCGCGCAACGAGGCCACTTAACAGGTTTCCGCCACGTTTGTTTACGAGTATAAAGTCGCCAAAATCTTGCCTAAAATATGGAGAAATCTTGTGTTTCAAGTTACAGTAACTGTCATACGGTAAACATTTAACATGCAATGTTACTAAGAGTTACGGTAACACAGAGACATGTGTAGAGTAGACCGGGATACGACAGAGTTAACGTGTTGTGCCAAGTGACTAAGTGTTTAAATAAAAGCCATTGTTCGGATAAAAGCCTCAGTCATCATTTTACAGTAACCATCTGCTGAGGGTGCGGCTAACTTTGGAAAGGACTATCAACTAGAGATGGGCGGATCGAAACTGGTATCGATACTCTGATTCGCATATCTTTTGATATACTGCTGTAGCGTGTTGGGTCATGTTAAATAAAAAGTACATTAATGTAACTGCTTTGGGGTCAATTAATAATGTAAACATTATTTTAATAATGCACCAGGATAGAGGGTTCCTTGTACAATTTACAGCATTAGTTCACTTGAGAATCTCTTTCATGTCCAAGCAAAATTGGTATCCTTACTGAAACATCCCTAACCTAATAGATATTTAATCAAATTGAGAATCGAATTGGGACCAAGTGAATCGGATCGATCAGGAAATCAGTGGCGATACCCAGCCCTAGGGGCATGTGGTTATTTTGTATAGACAAATTCTTCATCAAATTTAGAGAAAACATACTATATTGTGTTATCGTTATATGAAATTACCCTTATTGTGATAGAATATTTTGTCCATATCGCACAGCCCTACCAACAATACACTTCCTGCCTCGGCGTGTAAATCTGGACTAAAGTGCAAGCTTTACCCTATTACAACAATAATCTGCTGCAATGAAGTAAATGGTGTAAAGACGAAAAACATGCAAAACACATACTGTACAACACAAGAACCTGACTAACCAATGGTGGTCTCACAAAACTTCTCATCGGCAACCTCGTTGGCAATGTTGGCCCCCATCAACACACTCATGGTGATACCCAGCTTCTCCTGGATCACATCAGAGATGAGTTTAAGACCATTAGGCCCCTCGTCTACACCCTGGAGCAAAAACAAACAGCGCATACTCAAATTGAGCCACACAAATATTCAGTGGCATTTGAGGACAAAGACTTCATTACAGTAACTGGCTTAAGACTTCTTTAACACAGTGTGCAGCAAAAATGAGCTACACCCAGAGACAAAAGGTCAGTAATTGACTAAATGTGATAATGGCGCACAGACCTCCATTTAAGAATCACTAACAGAGAGCAAGGTCATAAGTCTAACCTTGATGAGGGACATCCCCAGTGCGTCACTCTTTATCTTGCCCTTCATGGTGTCACACACTTTCCCAATAAACTGGTGGGGGATCACAAACACCAAGATGTCTGCATCACTGGAAGCTTCCACCAGGTCTGGGACAGCCACCTGTAGGGCAGGGGGTGGATTGTTCAATTGTGAAGGTTGTGGTGAAATAAGCCTACTTAGGGTGTCAAGGACAACTTGGTACAAAGTATAGTGTGAACAGTACAGCACAAAAATCCCACACAACCCAAATCCCAGAACTAACATTTGGTACCAAATGTGGCAAAGCAACAGGCGGGTGACTTGATTCACTACATTAGGTTAAATGGTGGCAAAATGTGAGCAACCTTCTTCTGAAACCATACTTTCTTACCACATTGGATGGTAGCTTGTGACCAGGAAGGTACTTCACATTTTCATGGTCAGTGTTGATGATTTCAGTCAGTTTGCGCCCATCCACGGTCTCCTCAAACACCCACATATTTACGCTCTTGTCAAACTTTGAATTCTGAGCAGCATTGGCCCCCACTATCTTGGCAATGGCAGAACCCCTGTATTGTAAAACAGTTACAGGTTAGTACAAGATTTGGAGTAGTTAGAGTAGTAGCAAAATGAGTGTAAACATAACTTGAAGGTAGGAAGAAAACACATTGTCAGTGGGTTTCAGGAAAAGACCCATGTACAGTTCTGGTCAAAAGTTTACATACACTTGCAAAGAACATGTATGTATGAACAAATGAACCTGAATGGCAGTCTTGAGTTTCCAATCATTTCTATGACATATTTGTCTGTGATGGAAATATTGAAGCACATACTTCTCACAAAAACTTTTGACTACATTACAGGTCTTCTGAAAATGTGACCAAATCTACTGGGTCAAAAATATACTTACAGCAAAGCTAACATTTGGTTAAATGTCTCTTGGCCATTTTCACCTCAACTAGGTGCTTTTGGTAGCCATCCACAAGCTTGTGGCTTCTGGATGAATCTTTGACCACTCCTCTCGACAGAATTGGTGCAGTTCAACTAAACTTAATTGGCTTTCTGACACCGACTTGTTTCTTCAGCACAGTCCACATGTTCTCGATGGGGTTTAAGTCGCGACTATGGGAAGGCCATTCTAAAACCTTAATTCTAGCCTGATTGAGCCATTCCTTTACCACTTGTTTGGGGTCATTGTCCCGTTGGAACACCCACCTGTGTCCAAGACCCAACCTTCTGGCTTATGATTTCATGTTTTCCTGAAGAATTTGGAGGTAATCCTCTTCCTTCTTTATTCCATTTACTTTCTGTAAAGCACTGGCAGCAACACAGACCCAGATCATAATACTACCACCACCAGGGTCCAAAATTAACACCCGCCAAGTGCCAAATGCAGGAACATTTTGGGTTTGGCGCATAAATGAATTGGGGTCACCCGCCAGCTGGCCGGTAAATACATTGCTGTATTTTTTCTGTGCTTAGACCGGCTGAGACTATTTTGACCCTCGCTGTCCACCTATCATGACATCAGCGAATCAGCAGCTCTCACTTTCTATGGCGGTCTGTCCAGAAAGTTCTGGCGTGAAACCGCCAAAAAGAAAACATGGAGATAAAGACGGAGAAATTTCTTTTTCTGAGAGGTGGTTTTGAGTTTGACATGACAGCTAAGTTACGTGCTACGAACCATAGGGACAACCTCTGGTCATAAACATATACGGTTTGGCTCGTAACATAACTGTCTATTATCCGGGTCTTTTCTGGATATCAGGAGTCAAGACATTTCTCTCTTGGGGCAGAACATTTATTACCTCTGTGCAAAGAACACAAAGTCCACTAGTAATATAAAGAAAGTGTAAAGCATGGGACATTTCACTAGGCTGGCTTCACCGCTCCACTAACTGCTAAACAGATGTCCGCATGTGTTTAGCAGTCTTGGCAATCTCCAAGAAGTGAAACGGCATCATGAAGGGGCTTTAGTTTCATGGACTTTACAGTTTACAATGTCAGAGGTTTTACAACACGTTCCCAAAAAACATACTATTTGCAAAAGCAATTCATAGCCTTTTTCAATTGCTGACTTACTTTTACTTATTAATTAATATACGGTTGTTTGTCTCTTTTGGTCGTTTCTCTTCTGATACATGCTTTAGGGTCAGTTCTTATATTTGTAATAAATCATCAGGTTACAGGGTTCCTTGTACAATTTACAACATTAGTTCTCTGAGAATCTCTTTCATATCCAAGCAAAATTGCTATTGTAACTGAAATATCCCGAACCGAATAGATACTGAATCAAATCAGTGATTTGGGCACCGGTTCGCCTTTAGAACCGGGTTGTCGGGGGTCATCCCTAGTGACAACCCGGTTCTGCTGTTTAGTTGTGGCACGCTGATGGCATAAGAAGTCGGAGGCCTAATTGTAAGTATCATATTGAGCAGGGGTTTGACATGTCTGATGAGGTGTGAACCGTGTGAATTGATAGCTGCAACAGATATCGCCAGACTTTTGAATAGTTCGGCTAGAGAACAGCACGTATGGAGGGCTGCAGGCTAGCATGCCCCCAGTTTAATACACCATGTCGAGGCTGACGTGTTGCTAACTGTTACGTGCTATGTTATAGTTTGTTATGAGCAAACTAACGCAGTGATCATTGTGATTTTACATCTTATAAACAGATTAACGTGGAGGAGAAGTTAAATAAATAACCACACAATCCTGACACTCGCGAGTAAGACACGTGGTCGGGTTTCTGTCAACTCAGCCAATTTCTTATGTGACGTTTGTCAAAGCTAAAGCTGGCTAGCGTACTAGCTAACCAAACGGTATGTGGAATAGCAAGCCAAATACGGTTTGTACGGAAAATGCGGGCTAACTGTTACTTAACGTTAGCCAGTTGCACTAAGTTGGCTAGCTAAGTAGCCTTTAAGACGCCGTCTGTCAGTGTCTTCTCAACCCGACATGAACATATTAACTTGCCAATTTCCAGAGCCAATGATGCAGACTTTCTTCGGAGCAGCCATCGTGAAGACGTAAACCAGTGACAGGTGGTGTAAAGCCGCAGTGTGGTTCTGCGACGCACGAACAGACGGA
>OMOT01086048.1:0-15907 GCA_900312575.1 Acanthochaenus luetkenii | reverse complement strand
CTGCGTATATAAGTACACATATATAATGAAATAGAAAGTGTCTATAGACAAGTTTATACAGTTTAAATCATTTTCAATCATGAAAAAACTGGTTTAAGCAGGTGTTTCCAAACTTTTGACTGGTACTGTACATTTCATTTTTGGCTAGTAAAAAAAGTTTGTTGGGTAGAATTTTTCATCTACCAGACATTTGGTTGGTGAGCTAAAAAGTTAATTTCGGACCCTGCCGACAACACAGTAAACATGTCCGTTGCTGCGCAGCTGGGGATCTTTCTACATATGAGGTGTTACGCCAGCGAGCCTTGAAGTTGCCCTCAGTAGCCCGACTGATCGGTAGAGTCAGGCGCATCACTAGCTTCTTTCATCGCAGCACCACCACGAGTCATGCCCTGGAACAGAAGCAGACCCTGCTAGGTAAGCCATGAAGGCTTTCAGTGTTTTTTAATCATGGTGCCATCATTTTGCACTTGGGGTGTATTTAATGGGTTACTGTAGTCAAATGGTGGATAAGTCATTGAAAATCAAATCGATAGTCTGAAATCGAAAATCGATTCTGAAATCGAATCGTGACCCTAAGAATCGAAATCGAATCGAATCGTGACATCACTACCGATTCCCACCCCTACGAGATACAGTATGAATGAATAGAATATGTATATGAACAGCCAATAAACCTAAACGGGAGCGCTTGATATGACATGATGGCCGTTAAAAATTAACTGAGATTAAATAAAATGCCCATTTTATAAAATGGATAATTGTGGAAATTAAAGTCTAAATTATACACGATTATACGCGTATTATGCATTTATGTGTGTGTGTTAGGAGGATCTTCGTCGTCGTCGAGAGGAGGAGGATCGGCAGCTGGACCTGAACGCCTCTCTGAGACTCAGGAAGCTTTCCCAGAATCCCCACGTTGGAATCGACAACCCCACATTTCTACTGGACACACACACACCACAGCAGCCACAGCTAGACGGCCAGCACACACACACACTGCTGGGTAACACACACACACAAATACACATAAACAGTGGTGGGTAGGACTGCGGGTCATTCCGGTACTAAAGCTCTCTGAGGGACATGCGGCAGAAGAGAGAGGCATGTCAAAACTTGGAATATAAATGAACTGAAATCGCTTAAACTTGATAGAAGGAGGGGAGACTGAGGAGAGGAAAGAACAGAGGGTAGAAATGGAGAGAGATAAAGCTGCGAGGAGGAGGAATGTGAGAGACATTTCTGCCTTCAGGGAGGGAATTCCTCTGGAAGGGAGGGTGTGAGGGAGATGAGAGGCTCTTGAGGGCAAGTTAATTAAAACTCTGTTAGGGAACTTAATGAGACGCACACTGAGAACACACACACCGAAGACGTGAAGTCTTGATTACAAAATAAGATACCCCCATTTCAGTAGCAAAAGCCAGGCAAGCAGTCTTGTCTTATGCCATCATCCTCTCTTCATATAAAGATATGAATATACAGTATATTTAAGGGGTAATCTGTGGTGAATTAAAATAAGTGTGTGATGTTCAGATTTGTTTTTGCCTGTCAAAAGTTGTTGACCTGAATGTGTGTCTGTTCATTCTAGAGTTGGAGGAGTTGCTGCTGTCATTGAAGCAGGTCCAGGGCTGTCTGTCCGACCAACAGAGTCAGAACGACATAGAGCTGGTTCTTGCACTACTACACAAGGTAATATTAAGGGAATTAGAGGGAAAGAGCTTTGGGTTAGTATGTAATTACAGTGCTGTTTCTGACCTCTGAGGTAGAAGGGATTTACAAGGAGAGGTGTCAGCGGAGCCTGAACTGGGGTGTCTGAGCATTCGTTCAACCACCTAGTTCAGCCTCTCACACAGACTCAACTCTGCTTTGAAACTTCCCACAGTTCTGTCAGAATGAAGCCCTGTGTATGGGGAGATTAGGGTTAGAATGATATGGGCTTTTGAAGGCCGATACAGAGACCAATATTTTGTGGAACTGAAGCTGCATATAAGCGATAATTTGTGCCAATATTCAATAGCTTTACATTTGACAATTGTTATGCCAAAAACTTCAAAGAAAATGCTAGGTGTTCAGTGTTTCCTCCAGAGTTTCTTTTGTTTAAAAACAGAAATCAATATTTTTTGTTTGATACAACTGATTGTTTGAAGGGAAAAAAAGAATACAACTGATTGTGTACTGCACCCTATTAGTTAAAAAAAACATTAACTGTAAATATAATAATACTAATAATAACTGAAAAGAAAAAGCTGCCTGAGCTTGAAAAAATAACTGTAACCAAATTATTGTATATTGGGCAAACTCAAAATGTGTATTTAAAAAAAAACACATATATTTAACCAGCTAAGTCCATTGAGAAACAATTCTAATTTGCAAGGACACCAATCAAAATATGGACTGATGACCAGATGCCAGTTTACTTCCTGGGCCACTGCACGTGTGCCCTTGAGCAAGGCACCCCAAACTTGCTCCACAGGGAAATGAAAATGGTTGTCAATGGACTTACCTGGATAAATAAAGGTTAGAAATAAATAAATACACATCTTGAGTTAGCCCAATTTACAATGATTTGGTAACTGGTTACAATGCACAACTTATTTTCACAACTTGATAAAACGGACATTACAATTGTTCTGTATACTTTTACATTTCTAGTTAACATGAGAAACTCACATGTATACAGCAACTAACATTCGCTCAAGGTGATATCATCTCTGTGTGAGACGTTCAGTTGATGGCTAGTCCATTAAATTACTCTTCACTCTGCATTGAATACTCATGCTGTAACGTTATTATTGAACATGTTTGATTTTTAAAAAATCTATACAGACAGCATAACATTATGGTCATTACATATTTACATATTTGTATTTTTGCCATATGAATAATACACTTTTGTGTTCATACACAAGTTTTTATATATTCTAAATTATTTCATTTCTGACCCCCCTCTGACCTCAGTTCTAAAGAAATCGGAAAGGTAAAGCACGGCACTTCCTGTGCAGCATAGGATTTTTTCCCAGGAAAGACCTCCCAGACACCGGGTGTTTAGAACAGGGAATGTAAAAGCTTTCATGAACTGGATATACTATTGTGTTTTATCAATCAATGATAGTAGCAAGATAGACATTTACTTATATGAAATGTTGCAGATTATTACTTCATCATTGGACTGTCAGATAATCTAAATATAGTGGTGTGAAACATGTCTGTATTACCCAGTCTTTTCAAGCTAAGAGGCTGATGTATAAGGTCCATCTTATATTTTATCCTGATGTCCTCTCTACTGTCTAGTCTGATTTCCAGTCAGCGTTGAGGATCCATAATGCTGTGGCCAGCAGTATGCACAGACCCTCTCCTCCATACCCACACACAGACCAGGCCCATCAGTTGGTAATGGAGGTAACACACACACACACACACACACACACACACACACACACACACACACAGAGCTTTGGAGTGGGAAGAGTCATGGGTATCCCAGTTTCATTCAATTTGAGTTTCTAATGATTCAGTGCTTTTACAATCCTTGTTGCACCATGTTTATCTGACAAAAGACACACACACACACACAGTGCCAGTCCAGGTCAGTGAGTATGTATTAACGTGGTTGAAGACAGGGCAGCTCTGTTCCACATCAATTAGAGCTGAGACACTAATGCCTATGTGCGTGTGCACACACACACATACATTCCTGCCAACCCAACTCTTTTATTTGTGATTAGTCTTTTTTTAACAATATGTTACATCTCATTAGCAGACAGATACAGCAGAAGGGTTCACAAAACAACAACAGCTTGTACAATACATGATACTACTGTAAAATTTGCTCAAACCTTATTGACTTAATCATACTGTGTGCCAAAGCTGTTGGAATGATGGATTGATTTAGTCATTTTGATGCAAAGTAGTGAATCTATCTCCAAGTCATCCAGCTATACATCCACCAGAGTAGAACTAAAGCGTTATGGGCTGCTAAAGATCTATTTGACTGTTTGATTGACTGATAGTGAAAAATATTACACAAAATCCCAGATGATAAGGGGTGTTAATATGATCAGCGCTGCAATAATGTTTTACCAGTGTTGAGTTGGCAAGCTGTCAGAGCTATTCATGTCTCATTTAAATGGAATCTCATTAAAGAGCAGCACATTATTTCTGCTCCATGTCGGCATCTCCGCCCCCTGCCCTGCACTTTGCTTTAAAAATGGAAAGCTTTGATTCATACTGTGCTCACGGATTTTTTTTTTCCTTTTTCATTGCTAACAAAGTGGAAAAGATGAAGAAAAAAATCTACTTTTGCATAGTGGGAAGGGCCACATGACATGTGATAAAGACACCCCAAGTTCAAGTCCAGCTCATAACCTCTCGTCATTTTACCATTAGATTAACCTTTTAATGATCGCTGTAGTGAATGAGGGTTGTTACAGCAGCAATTACTGATACAGCAATTAAAATATGATAATATAGAAAATGGGGTGGTATCAAATATAACTTGACTACTAATTACAACACTAGAGCTTATTAAGTAGAAAAATGTAGTGTATTGGAAATATATAATAATATATATATGAATTGGAGCATGCATGCAGGATGTGCCAACTAACAGCCGTAGAACATACCAGCAATTATTGAAAAATAGGTACGATATGCAGTATGGAAATTAAGGATAAATATGTCACTCTGTTGTATTGTGTTGAATAAAGACTGAAGGTGCTAACTTCACTATGGTGATATGTCGTAGCTGGAAACTTGCGTCGCTCATGGTGATGCTGATGATGTTTTATGTTGTTGCCATGGTAACAGGTCAAAAATCTGGTCCAGTCCAGTCAGAACAAAGACGGACTCGAACTCAGCAACCTGCTGTCAGACACACATGTACAGGTAGATACACACACACATACCAGGGTTTCCGTTAGAAAAAGTGATTGCCGATCGACGTGTCCTGGAAGATTTCAATGTCCCAAACAAATGGGAGAAATTCCGATCAAATATTATCTGTGTTTATTGAGCTTAAAAATTATTGATAGGCAGGCTATATAAAGAATGACATCATCAATTTTTATTTTTTATTGAGAAGTAGGCTACTTTTTCTTATACATTATATTCCAAATAAAATAAGTCCTGTCAATAGACTCACAAATAGATATTATGCTAGCCTACGTTTCTTCTCTGCAACACGTAAACACTAATGATTTACTTCAGCTTTAGGCCTAGTTACATATTCTCAGATCAAATAAAACTGAATAAAAACGATTTGCAAACAAACTGGCTCATAACATTTTAATTACTTAATCAAATAATTTCCGTTCGCTATTGGCCTTTTCAAAGATAAAATAAAATAGAATAAAAACAACCATAACCTATTGCTGGCTCACATAATTTTACTTCTTACGCTTTTTGGCAGCAGTGAAGCATGCATCTGTCGACTTAAAATGAAAGTTGCCAAGTGTCTTTCCACAACTTGCTGTGTGCATAAGCCTTGTGACCTCGTCCTCCCGGTTGAGGTCATTGTCCAGGCATGTGGTAAAACTGTAACTGTAGTTGAATGAAGTAAATACAGTATCAAGACACCGTACATGTTACACATCTGATAGGTAGTGGGTACACATGTCTGTGAGGCTTGTTGTCCTATAGTGATCATACATAGCGACAATGGTTAACAAGGTGAATCATTTACCAAATGATCTACACTCTCCAAAGTGACTTCGCTGCGCTGTTTTGATTCGATACAATTCAAATTGTGCTTAGAGGGAATTATTTTCACGGACATTATGACCAGAGAGATTTCAATATGTCGGACTTCAACAGAATTTCCTGGTCAAAAGCCTGTAATAACTGGATAACAGAAACCCAGACACACACTCACACACACACTGATGTATTAGCAAAAACAAATTCCTGTGATTGTCATTGCTTCAGGTCCATGGCTGATTTTGTGTGTGTGTGTGTGTGTGTTGTGTGTGTGTTTTGCAGGCTTTGCTCCTTGCCCATGATGGCGTGGCGGAGAGGGAAATGCAGCCTGAACCGCTACCCCCCTCAGGAGAAACCCTGACCCAGTGGGGAGGAGAGACAGTCAAGATAGTGCGCATAGACAAGGCCAGAGACATACCACTGGTAAGACACAAACACACACACACACACACACACACACACACACTCTGAGTGGGGGAAGAGATGGTCAAGATACAGCACATTGTTGGTAAAATTGCACCTTTTGTGCAAAGTCTATTTGTTTTCATATCTGACTGTCTCTCTGTGTACATACATCATGAAGCCACTGTTCATAACAATATTAACAGAGTGTAGTCCAGTCTAGTCGTGTCATGTTTCTAACAACAGAGATGGCGCAAGCGTATCTATGTTATGTCATTGTGGCTAAATCCAGACGGCATTCTATTAAATGTCAACCAGAAAATGTCAGTCATTAAAGATGACCAACAGAGTTTTTGGCCACTAGTAGCACTAGTGAGCAAAGTGGGTCCACAAACAACAACAAAAACACTATCACATGGTTTTCAAGCACGTGCACGAGGACGGAAGTGGCATAGTACACAATATTGTGTGGAGAGGGAGGGCTTACAGGGTTCCAGGTTGTTTTTCCTCCTTGCTCACTCAATAACCATGTTGACAGAAGAAAGACGCACAACTGAGTTTGGGAGAGCAAAGTAATTAAAACCTGATCAAAATAAAGTCATGGCTGAAAGGAGATACCATATTAATACTGGAGAAGCTTTTGATCGTGGAGAAAATAGAAGTTAGAGAAAGCATTTCATACCAATGTGGATAGCATTCTTCTTACTCAACAGGTAAGTTAGCTTGTTAGATAGTCTAGCTATGTTACTTGTGTTGCAATCTTATATTGAGCTGGAAATTCTGGTAAATGATGCGACTATGGGTGAAGTAGCTTGTATGGTTACCTGAAACTTAGGCTGTCAATCAAATGAAGGGGCAGGTGCTTCCTCTCCAAGCCGCTGCACTGAAATCCGGATGTAAACATTGTAGCCTTGTAAACATTACAAATTAATTTCCGAACGTCTTTGAAATGTATTCAACATAGTCATTGAGGTCTAACAACATACTCTGTCTGTACGGGTGGAATTATGGATGTAAACAAATGCACATAAAAATACCCTAGCACTTTTTAGATGCATTATTGGAATGGCATAGAGCTACAGTAATGCTTGCACATTAGCCCCAATCTCAACGCCATCTAGCATCTCATTGGGGCCAATCCTATGCATACAACATCACAGACGCACCGATGCACCCGCAGACTCTGCCAGAACTGAAGAATACACAGAGCCCAGTTCTTATTAAGGTGTTCTGTCTTTAGCACCTAAAAACTATATGAGATGTCAGCAGCAGTTGGGATGTAGATAACACAGAAATACTGTAGCTCAAATAATAACTATTCTCTACATGAGGACATTGTTGCCCAAAATGCAATGTAAAGGTTCACACTTCTTGTTTGTGTCTAAGTTCATGACCGATTATCTTTAGATGCCTAAATATCTATATATACTAGGAATGCAGCTATAGATTATTTTTGTAATCGAGTATTTTACAGATTATTCCATCGATTAATCGAGTAATCTGATAAGAAATACTTTTGCTTTATAAAAATTATTAGAGCAATAGTTAAATATACAAAAGAGAAAATAACCAAAATTCAACCTAACTACAGCTCAGGCATAACGTAAGCCTTTAAAGTCTTCCTGGAAGACTTTATGGCATTTGTAGGAGGCAAAAACGAGTGGACAGGAAGGTTGGAACTAGAGTCCATGCATACAATTTCATCAGTTTTTTTTTTTACAAAGCCAACATGTAATGAAAGTTATTCATGAGAGTACACCTCCTCAAATGTCTCTCTACAGCTGGCTCTGTGGTGCATAGATTTATCTCACAACATACTTTTAACTAAAATCCATTGCCTGTTGACTACAAGACACATGTTTCTTCAGAAAACGGTATTTATTAGTTATATTACATCAATCAGTATATTTCAAAGCAATATGGCAGAAACTGAACTTATCAATCAATTCGGTAGGGCTTAAACAAATAATGAAAACTGTTACACACTAATTCTCACATCATCTACTATTGTACATTGCTACCATTAAGTAATAAATTCAAACTCATGCTTTATTTATACTTTTATTACCTTGTTGATAAAGTAATTTATATAGAATAATAGTAGTAGTTGATAGAATTTATAATCTTACCAGCATTAATGGCCTTACAGTGTCCTATAGCAGTGGCATGTTTCAGTGCTTCAGCTGCTACAAACACATTGTTTGTCTGTCTATGTACATCCTTAAGAAACCGGACGTATGTCCCCTCCGGGTCCCTGACACTGACGTCCGTTGTAGCATCAGCCAGGACACTAATGAACCTGTCTGCCTTTAAGTCGTGTAGCTCCCAGATGTCATTATAAATGACTTCAATGAATCAGGAACAATATTAACACAAAAAGTTCACGTAACGATACTGCATATTCAATCATATTATTTACTGTCCCCTCCCCACATACATCAGATTCATTGAAAATACTTTTGTTAGCTAGCTAACCGTTAGCTCTCTGTGGGGATAGATAACTGTTAGCTAGTTAACATTAACATTAACATTACTAAGTAGATAAGTCACTCACCTTCGGCAAGCTTGTCGGACTACTTCCCCCCGATGTCCACTCCTCCATTTATCTCTTCAGATCCACCAGTGCCGGGTATCGGGTGAAAGGCTGCTCAGTCTTTGTGACATGATAAGCTGTGCTAATTATTATTGTGGCTAGTTTGGTTTTACAATAGACACACTATACAGAGTTAATTTTTGTTTCAGCTTGAAATGATCCCAAACTTTGGACACTTTCTGTAATTGTATCTGGCCTGTGTCTCCTCTTCGCCCCTCGCTATTTTCTCTCTCTCCCTCAATTTTGCAATCTGCGCGACCAAATAATATCTTCCTCATGTGTCCACAGCGTAAGCGCATCGTGCAACAGTAATAATCATCCGTGCAAAACACAGTGTGCTGTATATAGTTATATGGATTAAACAAAGCTTCGATGCAAAGAATGATAAAGAATGTCAATGATTTTTAGTAATCGAGTTACTAGAGTTCCTCAAGGAATCGTTTCAGCTCGAATATATTCACTTTATTTATGAAATGTGCTGTTTATCCTCTCAAATATGTATGAATTCACATAACTTTCTATAGGGAGCTACTGTTCGTAATGACATGGACAGTGTTGTGATCAGTCGTATTGTTCGAGGTGGAGCGGCTGAACGCAGTGGACTGCTAACAGAAGGCGATGAAATACTGGAAATTAACGGCATAGAGATCAGAGGAAAAGACGTCAACCAAGTCTTTGACATTCTTGTAAGTACACCCATATCCACATAAAAAGTGATATTAGAAATGAAAATAGAGATCAGGGAGAAAGACATCTAGCCAATTATTTGACATACTGGTAAACATCAGTGTTGGGTAGTAACATATAGCCTAATGAGTTAGTATTTCTATTTCATTGAGTTACCGATCAAAAAATTGGTGTTTATGGAGCCAGGAGTCCAGGAGATGGAGGCAAGATGGATAACAAGTGCTTTTCTCTCTCGCGCTTACACTGTTTGTGTGTGTATGTGTGTGTGTGTGTCTCAGGCGGACATGCACGGCATCCTAACCTTCGTACTGATTCCCAGCTCTCAGAGTAAACCTCCTCCTGTCAAAGAGACTGTGGTGAGTTGTGAGTCTGGTCCACTGCCCTACAAATTACTGAGGAAATAAGTAGAAACTGAGACTGAATTAAACTGTTTGTCTCTGGTACACTGATCCAATTATATTTCCTCTACAATATGAAGACCCACATATGGCATTTTCACACAGTTCTTTGAGAGCAGTTATTTCTAACCCTGAAGTAGTTTCCTGCTTTGTTACCTCTGCTAATTGAGTTGGTGGGAGGTTATGTTTTCGCCCCCGTTTGTTTGTCTGTTTGTCTATACGCAAGATGTCTCTAAAAGTTATGGACGGATTTGGATGAAACGTGGTGGAGAGAGGGGTTATGGGAAAAGGACCAATTGATTACATTTTGGTGATGATCCGGCTGCCGTAGGACAAAGGGGACTCTGGTGCGGTGGAGGTATGCGCTCTACCGAGTGCCCTCTAGTTTTGGTTTGTTTGGTCACATGAGAACAAAGCAATTGCAGGAGTCCTTGTTGAAAGGCTGTGTCTGTTTGTTTCCAGGCCAAACCTCACTGAAATCCTGATCCCACCCAACTACAGGAAGCAATGTGCTTCATAGGTTAAGCACACTAGTCTAATATCACAGAAACATGTTTAATAGTAAAAAAATAGTAGAACATATTTACAACTGTTGTAACTTTAATCCCCTTTTTCTACAAACTGAATTGTAAAACTGAGAAATTATGTGAAAAGTTATACATTATTTATTCAGGATCTCATTCCATAAACAGTGCAATAACGAGGACCACATCAAGCACAATCCCCATCATAGAAATGGACCCCTGCACTAGATGTCTGACCAATGCTCCCACATGGCTTTGGTTGAGAAATTATGGTTGTTTTAGATCTTGCATAAATTCAACAAAGTGACATCTTGTCCCCTGATTCAGATGAAAGCAAACAGGAAAGAGGTTTGAAAGCAAACAGGAAAGAGGTTTGAAAGCATTTTGATGTTTGATGAGCTGGGTCTGAACCTGATCTAACCTAGTCTTATGAATTTATCTATCTTCCTCTGTCTTATTATTTCTCTTCTTTTGCTCCTCCAGGTCCATGTGAAGTCCCATTTTGATTACGACCCTTCAGATGACCCCTATGTGCCCTGCAGAGAGTTGGGTTTGTCCTTCCAGAAAGGAGATATTCTCCACATTATCAGCCAGATGGACCCCAACTGGTGGCAGGCTTACAGGGATGGAGACGAGGAAAACCAGCCACTAGCTGGACTGGTACCAGGTACTACTATGTCTGTTTGTTTAGCTGTCTTTAAGTACTTTTGGCTGGCTGGCTGGCTCTTGGACTGCATTCATTGTATGAACAAACGCGTGTTCTGCTAATTGTCTAAAAGTCACTGCATAAGGACATAAACCAGCTAAATTAGTTATTTAAAAAAAAGTTATATAGGCCTTTATCACAAGCATGCCTGAAGTGTGAAAAGTACTCTATATGACTGCTGTTTGTTTTCTCTTGTGTTTTTTCTGTAGGGAAGAGTTTCCAGCAGCAGAGAGAAGCCATGAAACAGACCATAGAAGAAGACAAGGAGCCTGAAAAGTCTGGTCAGTTACCATGTCCACTTGATGACTCCTTAACCTGACCTGTAACCTTTCATACCTGAAACCTCCTGGTCAAAAATTCCTCAAGCAGCAACTTAATAGGAAATCATTTAAGAATACAGTCAGATTGTGTTATATGGCGTCTGTGTCCCTACAGGGAAGCTGTGGTGCGCAAAGAAGAACAAGAGGAAGAGAAAGAAGCTGCTGTACAATGCCCACAGGAATGATGGTATAACCTGTCTGTCTGTCTTCTGACCAAAAGTGGATGCCCAATCAAATGCGGTGTGCTTCCTTGTAATATGCCATTATACTTCATGTTCTACTGCTGTAGGATCTTCCACAGGAAATGTGTTAGTTGTAGTGGTGATGTTAACGATACATTTTTTTCTTCATCATATTCTATGATTTGCTGCTGCGACAACCCAATTTCCCCCCACAGATCATTCAAGTTTAATCAAATCACAGTACAGTTTTCATGTGTATGTAAACAGTTGAAACTTTTAGTCAGACTAATAAATCCACAGCCTAAATGGAAATGTAATCACTGACTGGTAAAAAATGGCTAGCTTGAATTAGGCATGGACAGGTGTCACATTTTAGTTGTTTGATTGTCATTGCCAAAAATATCCCAGTAAATGGTATTGTGGTTATATTTATGAAAATTAACAAGGGTAGATAAACCCACTTCACTGTAAAGGACAAAATGATGAGCAAGTAATTCTCCACTTGTAACATGCAAAAGCCCACCAGCCCTAGACTCTCGAAGCATACAAAGAAAAACCTTGAAGAAAACCTTATTAGTGGAAAGAAATGGAAGAAACCTTGGGTGGGCCAAGTCAAAGAGGAATCCCACATCAGGACAGGCTGAGCATGCAATAAGTGCCAGGACAAACAGTGGAATGGACAGTAACATAGGCAGTGACAGTGACATAGTAACGATAGGCAGAGCGAGATGGGGGCACGGTTGGCGATGACATTTGCAGAAACAAGGGCTGCACTAGTGTATTTATAGCCAGGTAGAAACAGCATCAGAGACTGGACAATGGCCAGCACCGTAGGAGAAGGGGCAGCGCCCACGTCCATCGCCTGGTAGTACACTGCACAGGTGTTTGAAAAAAGAGTAAGGACAGTCAGGCAGACACACTCCAGCCAGCATTGATGACCGTAGGAGCTGGGGCAGCACCCATGTCCACTGCCTGGGAGGAACACTGCCGGTGTCTGAGCAGGAGAAAAGACAGACAGACAGCCACGCACACTCAAAGCCAAGCTAAGCAAGACCTGTACGCTCACGTAGACATACAGTATTCAGCCATGTATACAGACAGTAGAGAGAGAATGATTAGACATGCAGCAACCAGTAGACAGACTATCTCGGCCGGCGTATGTAACCTAATGTTGCAGGTGATAGTCGCCAATAACTAGGGTGCATGGTTTAACGAGGAGCCAAGGCAGCAGGCTTGCCACAGAGACTAATCTGTGTAGCAATTTTCAACCAGGGTTGGCAGTTGTAAATCTGCCCGCACAGCTGACCGCAGGCTCAGGCGAGTGCTAAGAGACCTCGAGACCAGGACAAAGTCATCACCCATTGCGATTGGGGCTAAACTAGCACAGAAATCGTGGCTAATGCTCAGCACTAGCAGGCCTGCTATCAGGCCAGGACCGTACGCTATCTGGTGAGACTGTCATATCTAGCGTGACTAATCTATCATCCTCAAGCTGACGGACACGTCTCTAGTAGAGAAAGCTTATCTAACAGTAAGGCACAGATAGAGCAAGAAGACCAGATGGAACAAGAAGACCATACTTACCGCTGTTGATGATGGTAGTGCTGGAAGTAGGATAATACTCGGATATGAGCTAGAACTAGGCTAGCGGCCGCCCATAGCAGTGATATAGCTAGGTCTAGGCTGAATAGACAGCTAGGGTATGCAAGCAGAGTTTGCTAACTTGCTACGGATAAGCTAACCAAGCAAGTAGTTAACCTAGGCAGGCAGGGCTGCCAAAGTATTAATTGGCCTATGTTAGATCTGGGGTTTAATCAAATTTCTTAAGCTAAATAAAATCCAGCTAACATATAGGCAATTGGAGAGTCGCTAACAAGCATTGCGGTCAAGCCGCAGTAGCTCTGGGGCTCGAAAAATCCAGCAGGAATATGATGAAGCCAAGAAGAGGACTTTATAGGAGTTAAAAGGGTAGAAGAGCTTCTTGGAGATTAACCCGTGAGATTGATATGGCGTCAATAATAATAATATAATTTATACTTTATTGTCACACCCATGCACAGAGCACCACACACCTAGTGAAATTATTTCTCTGCATTTAACCCATCACGGATCCCCCCCGGATACACACAAGTGATTGCACAACACATATATGCTAGGAGTTCCTGAGCAGAGGGCTGCCATGTACAGTACGGCGCCCGGGGAGCAATTTTGGTGTTAGGTGTCACTACGACAGATTTATCCCCGGAAGGAGCTGGACTCGAACCGCTGACCTTGCGGTTGCAGGCTGGAACTCTACCTCCTGAGCTACTGCCGCCCTGTCAAGGGTGAGATGCCACAAGGGTCGTTACCACAGCAGCCAATGCAGATAGGTTGACGATGTCTGAATACACAAATCCGATCTGATCACTTGCAAATAACAGTGTGGACAGTCAGTCCTAAAGATTGCATTTGAGAAACAAATCTGATTTGCCTGCAGTCTGAACAAAGCCTTTGTTCAGTTGACTTCACACTTGGCTGGCTGCTTGCATGGGACCCAAAGAAGTCCAGTGTATGATTTTGTGCAATTTAGACACAGTACACGTTCAATAACAAACTTCATAAACAACCGAAATAAGAAAAAGTCAAACATTGCACTATTTATGCAGTTCACTTAAAACTGGAAAGAGCTCTACATCAGTGCTTCTTAACCTTTTATGTGCCAGGATCAAGCTTCCAGGAATAGCAGCCATTTTAATCAAGGTTGCAACATTGTTACATTTCTGCTCCTACATTCCCGCACACTTTGGTTCCCGCAAGACAGAGGGTATTGTATATTTTATATATAAATTGTTATGGCTGTATTGATTACAAAAAACAATAATGCGGTCGGTCCACCAGACCCGCGAACATTGGCTGAGTAACAAAAACACGAACGTACAAGGGTTAAACTGAGGAAACATAGGGCTGTGGGAGCATAAGGCTGTGGAAACACAGACAAGCTCCCGCTGCGACGCAATCTGTTTGCGACACGGGTGCGTTCCGTCTTACCCGTGGTTACAATCCCTACAGAATGTGGTTGAGAAGTGGAGCATCTTCAAGCAGCCTGTGCTTCAGCAGCCGGATTTTGTGTTTTGTTTAGTTTTCCATCCAAAATAAACCTCATCATCCATCTTGACAAAGCACATCTGACCGAGGTGTTGACTTCTGCCCCCAATTACATCATCACGACAGCAACCCCCACCTTTTCTTTTTCCCCACACCTGATCTCTTTGCCTCGGGGAGCTCTCTCTTAATAAACTAAATGTCTATTTAAATATTCATGTTAATTATAGATTAATACAGCCCTTTATATACATCCACACGTGAATTCCACGCTTCAGAGATGCGAGCCGGTTCGTAAACAATTTACCAGGTGTGTATATCCTGGGCCGCACCTGGGATGTGATATGTGCCGTAGCCGGAGCGCGACTTAGCCGCATCCGGTGGAAACCACGAGTAAGAGATAGAATCCAAAAAGGAGTAAAAACTAGGGGTGTTAACGATTAGTCGTTGATCGATTAACAATCGTTAATAATTTGGTCGATGAACATTTCAAACGTAACAATCAAATTGAACTATTTGAGATTTCATCTTAATTGTGTCAACGGGAGTTGTTGGTGAAATGCAATCATTAAGTTAAACACAAGGGGGCGCGCGCACTACACATAAGAAGACAAAGCAAACCATGTGACCGGGGTCGGGGGTCACGGGTCACAGGCAGTCCAGCAAGCAAGGCCCAGCCTGTGAGACGCGAAGCTAATGATGCTACTCTTGCGTGACCACTAACTTACTTCACCCGCACCAAGACATGGAAACAGAAGTGGACAACTTTCTGAAGGACATTCCACCACCGCTAAATATCAGTCCCACAGATTGGAAGAAAGTCCATGGAGGAAGATTCCCGAGGCTGGCAAAGTATGCGAAGCTACTTCTGCTGCCCGGTACGTAACGTTAGGCCCCACCGTAACGTGTATTTTCAGCAGCTGGACTCACTGTAAACCGACACAACTCACCCTGATCATGTAAATATGCTTGTATTCTTAAATAAAAATCAACAGGCTTGGATAGTTACTGCAATTATGTAGTTTAAGTTTGAAACTGAGGACTGAGCTGTCGTAGTTTGTCGCAGCTTTCTCATTTCAAGAGGGAATTTATTATAGCTTTGTTTTCAAAAATGTTATTTATATCTTTCGTAATCATTTAGCAAATGTAAGTTTCTAATTAAGGCTCATCTTATTTTTTGTAACGTTATATGTCAGACAAACGTGTTGTCACTGATTAGCCTCGGAAGAGTGAGCGAACTTTCCAGAGCCGTATTAAAATATCATACTTAAACAAAACAGCGTTCATAATTATGTTTGTGTTATGCCATGAAACAGGTGTATG
>OMOT01086027.1:0-15349 GCA_900312575.1 Acanthochaenus luetkenii | reverse complement strand
AAGTTATCCTTTCAAAAACCCACCCAAATTATCCTGAACCAGACCAATATTTATCTACCTGCCCAACAAAGTTTTTTCCACCCCACCTGATCAAAAGCAGCCCAATTGGATGGAAATCTGCCCAATCTGGCAACACTGAAAAATGGTAGTCCTTTGGCTGCGCCCATTGAGGCTTAACTTAACCAATGAGATTAGTCCTGAAACTCCTATCTGCTATTACAGAGGGACGAACATCCAAGGCAGAAAACCGCCAATACTGTATGAGTTACTGGGAGGCTCAACCTACAACACTGGCCATGGTAGCAATTTCACAACGTAGCCTACTGCGCACACTGTAGGGTGGGATTCTTGCGTGCAGCCCAGTATTTGATACAGAACAAGACGCACAACCTCAACACCCAACTGAGGTCCTGAGACATTGTAACCGGTCTAATCTCTTGTCCATCTGTCACTGGCCTTTCATCAGAACTGATAGGGGACAGAGGCTGAGACAATGCAGGGAAAGGGGATTTCCAAGGCATAGTGCAGTGTAGAAGGTTAGGTGACTACTTCGTATAAGGAGCTAAAGGTGCTATGTGTTGCATTTTAGCATCAATAAATCATTACCACAATTTTGAGATATTAGTATAGTGACCATAAACAAGTTTGGCAGCCTCTACCGGCCTCTGCAATGCATGCCACTCATGGATGTATTATTTAATAGATGGCGGCCCATTTATTCCAGTGAAGGCTGCTCACCCAGCACATACGCCAAAACTATTTCTACGACTCTTTCTTCAGTGTCCAACTCAATCAATCAATTTCCTTTATTTAACCAGGTAAAAAAACTAATTGAGATTAAAATCTCTTTTCCAAGAGTGACCTGGCCAAGAGGGCAGCATAACTCACATGCACATTAGGGTTTTTCTTTGACTCCGCCTGGCTTACATGAACGAGTCTAGTCAATGGATGCATTGGTTTACAGAGCACAGAAAGAAAAGCTATTGGTGGCACTTAAAACATTTTGGACCCAATGGTTTAAAAATCCTTTTTGAATTTGTGCAATGCTCAGAATTTTGTTTACGGAGTTTAACTGGCGTTTCATTTCTAATGCATCTTTATGGGAAAAAGTATTTTTGGTTCCCATTGCATCACATGGCTTGCAGTACCGAGCTTGGCCACTAGGCCAAATCGCCTCACAGCCCCGAGCTGTTCCTAGGGCCTTGTTGCCAGTGCATCAGATTTTGCAGTAAATCAGTTGGATTGCTTTACAGCCCAAAACAGGAATTTGGCACTGTTCTGCACTGCTCATCTTACATGTTCCACTCTAAATGGGTGAAACAGTCTCAGGGGAATCAAGCATAGCAAGCAGGGACGTGCGGTCAGGGGAGGCAGGTGAGACAGAGTAAAAATAATAATAATGATAACATAAAATGAATATTAATATTTGTCCACGTATTTCCTGTTACAGGGGTGAAATGCGAGGTGCAGGAGCCGAGCCTCCCCTCTGAATGCGCAATCCATCACAAACTGGGTTGATACATGCAATTGGCCCGTGCCTGTTGCCGTATCTCTGCATGTCGCCAATATAATGTTTGCAGATACGCTTATATACCCGGATTTTCCACAGTCTGGCTAATGTCTTTAACCATTAAAGTTTAATGTTCGTAAGTGACATTTAGGTTTGCTGATGGGACATAAAACGCAGTGAAAAGGCACAAGGTGCTTCACTGAAGGGGGCGTACGTGAGCCAACATGTGCTTGTTGCTGCTGTTCTTCTACGCAGAGGCGCCAGGCGAGTCAAGTGTAGAAGAGGAATGAATGCAAATCTCTAGCGATGACTAGAACAAGGCTTTCCAAAACACTTGAAACAATTGTGCCGAAGCTTCATGAAACGCTCAAAACAACTCGAGAGTGAAGTCATTGACTTATAGAAGGCTACCTAGCAAGTGATGTGTGGCATGAACTTGGCTCCCCTGAAAGAAACATACAATAACGTATGTAGGTTCACAGTAAACTGAGGCTGCTGACAGGCTGGAATGCATGGGCTTTTCTGGGCATAGTTCAGCCTACATCTGTTTATCTAAAGCAAAATGTATTCTACACACTGTATCCTAAATTCATATTATTGCCATCAAGTTCAGTTTCAATTGCACATTTTACCCCCATAAAATCCATCTCTACTTATTTACTGTTGTTTTTTGTACAACCTTTCTCAGTGCTATTGACATCTGGTCACACATGAGAGTGTAAATGGAATTTCCTTTGTCATTTGTATATAATGTGTTGCCAACCAAATAATCGCACAAATCACAGCCATTTTGTAAACTGCAGGCCTTCATTCCAGCTGTGATATATACTTGTTTATGTGGGAGTGTGTGAAAGCACTTTCTGACTCTGGTCTAACTTTCATTTCCAGCGTAGTGTTTCATTCCTCTGTGCTCCTGGAACGATCAGTGCTCCGATGAAGATTTCATCATTTGAACATTTCAAACTCAAAATGGAATTGGCTTGGCCTCCTACAATACTGTATATCCAATGTCACTGGTCCTTAAGGGGGAAATGCCTGAACCATCTGCTAATTAAAGGGCTTCTTAAAGTAAGTCAAGTTCAATGTGCTGCATGTAGCATTTTAACGTCAATAAATCATTACCACAGTATTGTTGAGACAGTGTAATTACTGTAAACAAAAGAGACCACTACCTGCCACCAGGTCGGATTTGGAGGTAAATCTGCCAGATTGCTTTATGGCATGAAACTAGTAGTTCCAAACTCCTGAATCACGTCCCGCCCACTTTTCAGATTTCGTAGAGCGATTCAGAGTCTGGTGTTGCCCTCGTCAACGGTTTGTTCTTGCTTGGAGAAACAATCGAGCCAGATTAAAGTTCAAAAAAATCAACCCCTCACACAGAAAACAGCTAACAAGGAGACAATTTCAGGCGGAATAATTGGGTGGTAACGAAATGGCCATTCAGTCTGAATATCAGACTAGCATGAAACAGGCAGAGAGCGCAGTTCTTCCAGCACAAACAGAGCAAAAGCTTTCGGAGATTCTGGCAATGGCAGATGGCGATGGCTAATGGAAAAATAACAATGGGGTTTATGGGACATGTAGTCTTAATTTGGAGAAACACTAGCACTAACAATACTACTGGTGTGAGATAAAGGCCAGTCGTTTCATTTGTTTACAGTAATTATACCAAGGTATCACAATTCATTTGACAATGATAGATTGATGTTTAAAATGTGAGAATAAACACCTTTAAAAACATATATCTTTAAGAAAACATTCATATATTAAAATATGAACAAATAAAAAAGAATGAAAGAAACCAGCAAAATGAAGAACTGATGGAACTGTTGGAGAGTCGCTTCTGCCCTTGTTTTTAAGGGTAATGGTTTAGTGCTGACTAGTTTGTGGCAGAGCACCCAGCCAACGTTTTTTGGAGAAGCTTGAAAATACTTTACAGTTTATTGAAAAATATGTCAAAATGGAATATTGGAATATATTTTTTCCCATCATATACCCATGTATTTAATTATTTATATATGTTTCTTTTGCATATATTTCTTTGAGTATGTTCTACTGTTGTTAAAATGCACAGTCATCTGTTATTCATATATTTTCATGCTTTTCATTGTTATAGATCAACCTAATATATTCTAGTGTCGCAATTGTCAGTTGTTATGTTTAATACCATTTGCTTTTTTCTTATTTATATCGTTTTCTACGCTGTATCCTATTTATCCTTTTACAATTTGCTGCCGCAACATCCCAAACGTCCCAAAGTGTCCTCTAAATGTATCTTTATCTTAAAATGGGTGGCCTATCTCTAATACCTATGTTTTTCATGACACAGTCTATTTAAGCTTTTTTAACTTGTAATACCGGTATATACAGACATGTAGCCTACATATCCACACGTATGGGGGGGAAATCAAACCAAAAGCACATCAATAACGCAAACTACTCACTAGGATCATTGAAGTTTCATATTATACAATCTTATCTTTTGCCTTTGTCCTGAACTTGTTCAGCTGAGATGCTTGTGACTTTAAAGTCTGTTATACTATGTGAGTTGTCATCAATACTGTTAACAACTGTCTGCCACACACATTGAGGCATAACACAGATCACACCCATACAGTACGTCCCATACTAATAAACGGTATTATTGTAGTTAGGGATTTTTCATTAGTTTGTATTAATTTATTACAAATTGTCCATAGGATTTTTCATTAGTTTTTCATTTTAATATCATTTTCAGTTTAGTTTTCAGTATGTTTTAGTTTTCTTTAAAAATGTTACAGATGTTTTTATGTAGTTAGTTTGTTATTCATTTCATAATTTATTTGCTTAATTAATTAATTTAGTGTCGGTTTTACTTTTAGTATCTTTTAAAGGTATAATGATGGACTTCAGAACAGGTATTTTGTATATGTTTGCAACAGGTATAGATAGTGTAATACAAACAATACATCAAATCCTTTAAAAATGTATTCATAATACATTTTAATTTATTGTTGTTTATTATTTTCTATCTATTTTATTATCTTGTTTTTATTTCAGTTCAGTCGACACCTAGTTTTTGACTTAGTTTTAGTTTACGATAATAGCCTTGCGAATAATCGAATGATACAAACCAAAAGGCCCCAGTTTCAGGAGTCCCATGCATGAGCAGCTCAGTCCCACTCTGAAGGCCTCATGTGTCAGTTAACCTGGTTAAAAACAGGGGACCTCAGTCAAAGATGAGACAATGGTTCTGATTAATGCTGACTACATAAAAACCTCAATGACAAAGTTCAACAGCTCTAAGGGTGCAATCACACCTCTATTTGGTTTCCTTTTGTCTGAACCATAGGGGGAAAGCTCCGTTTTTTTTAGGTCACGCTGCCTAAATTACAAGTGAACCAGGTCTTGTAAACAAAAGTCACACAGACTCACATGTAACTTGTTTATTGGAGAGAGTTTTGGTAACCTGTCATCCTGTCAGGTTAGAGATTTTGGTAGTTGGGGGAGTCAAAACAAATCTGATTCCAGTCTCTTTAAGTTTAACTAAGCATGATGGACTTGTCTGGTGTTCAATATGAGCATCAGTGCAGACTTCATTTTGTTATGCTAGGCTTTCCAAGCATGAGGAACTGCTGGCTATCACTCAGATGTCAACATCTGTCTCCTTATACCCATAATCCCTTGTGTTTTGGGGATTGTTTCCTCTTATTGGTTCAGATTACGTTCTCACTCCTAACGAACCACACTGCAGTTCTCTTGTTAGAGGACTGAGACCCGCATTTTAAGGCGTCTCGTGCCGTTATTTGGAGCAACCAGAGCTCAAATGGCCAAACAAAGCGAACTAAAGGAGGAAGCGCTCCAGAGTTCAAATGTACCAGTCTAAATATGGTGGGTGTGAACGCGTCCTAAGTTTGTACAGTCTGTTGTTCACTAAATCAGAATACAGATAGGAATATGAACTGTTGTTTGACTCATCTGCTAACAGTGGTGTTCTAGGAGATCATTACCTACATGACACAGGCTCTGTGAGAGACTCAAATCAATACAAAACATGCTGAATTTTTAATCCCTGGAAAAAGGCAGAATGAAACAAGACAGATTTACTGCAGGACATCACAGTGTGTCAGTGTTTAGCACTGTGTTCTCACAGCCAGAACGTTGTGGGTTCAATTCCCTGTCCTTTCTGTGTGGAGTTTGCATGTTCTCACTGTGTTCTTCTGGATTTCCTCCACAGTCAGATGGATTGGAGACTCTAAATTGCCCATAGGTATGAATGAGAGTGTCTTTCTATCTGTGTTAGCCCTGTGATGGACTGATGACCTGTCCAGGGTGTCTCAATGCATGCTGGGATAGACTCCAGACCCCCGCCACCCTGAATAGGAATAAGAAAATGAATGACTGAACTGATGCAACCCAAAGGGTCTCTGTTCTGGGAGTCGTTGCTCAACAGACATAATCAGATTATCAAATATGGGAATGAGACGGATACTATGATACATGATATCAGTGTGTTCGACAGATATTTTGTTAACCATACTTATATTTTCCTTTTTGTACTTTTTAAACGTTACTTCTCTTGTTCGTGTGTCCATTGGTTACCAGGTTTCTGTTATTTTCTTTTTTTAACCATGTTTGTAAAGGACTGTTACACTGAAATGTGCGGGAGAAATACAATTTCATTTGATATGATGGGAATTATACAGCAGCCTGTCAAAAAGGCAGGATAAAAGAAGACAGAATTGCAGTGGTAACCCAGAATCCGAGTATTTTCTAACAACCACTAGAGGGCAGCGGTTATAATTGACTATGAGAACGGATACAGAAATAATGAAGCCTGCCCTGTCACATTTTCCATAATAAAATATAGCAAGCTATATAAATATATTTATGCATAATGCACCCTGGGATGAGCACCTATACTTTAAAATGTCAGTAAACATATTGATGAATAACCTGGGATATTTACAAATATACTCTTGGATGATATATCCTGGGATAAGATACATCTAATATATATTCCAACATTTCTAATGTATTTCTGTACCATGGATGTATGTCATGCAAAACATACATATGATAGTGGCCATTTTTGTCATATTGACATACATTTCCTCTATATATTCTACATGTGCATATGCTATATAAAACATACAAGATTGTTTTAATAGATCTGGTTTTCCATATATGTATGATTTTATATATAATACTAAAACTAATAATAACTACCAGATGGCCAAATCATGTTTAATTTAATTAATTAAATATCAGATAGTTATATGTTGATTCTATTAGATGTAAATATGTTCAATTCAAAACATGTATATTTGTAATTAAACAAACACAAAATAGATAGACTGGAGTAACTCAGACAATCATTTTGTGTAGGGTTCTTTAATATTATTGTTATTATTATTATTATGGGAGTTGTTGTTATTGTTTAAATAATGAATACTGGTTTGTATTTTAATACTTTAATACTGAAACTAATAATAAGAATTTGTTTTCTCTTGCCCCCTCAGTTTTTTTCTCTTTAGGGAATTCATAGCTGCGTCTTTTCTTGAGGGGCTGAAACCGTCCGACGTCACGAAAGGAAATGTCGACTTCCTACTCCGAGTAATACGTTTTGAAATAAGGTTTTGGAAGAAGGGCTGAAAACGATATCGCGGCATTTCCCCGGTTCCAATCGCATGGAAGATGAGGTAAGAGGCGCGTCGTTGTTTACTGGGAGAAAAGTGCCGTTAGCCGGAAAAGATCATTGTCGACTAACTCCGGGGAGATTGTGACGCGCTGCTGATGTCTGGTCCAAAAACAGAGCGATCAAAACAGTTGAGAAGAAGAACGAGGTTCATGCAGGTGCTGTGTAAAGTGTTGCACCTCCAGGGCGTGTTGGGGAGTTGGAGACGATAACGTTACATTAACCTTGTCCAACTGGGATCCGGGGACCTCCAGGGGTCCTTGAGGAGGTTCCAGGGGTCCTTGAGGAGGTTCCAGGGGTCCTTGAGAGGATGAAGAAGCACCTTATCACTAATGATGATCTGCAAAAAGCCAATGAATTGAATGATCTTTATCTTAGGTTTGAAAAGCAGGACTTTTCTTTGGAATATAATAATGCGGTGGAGACCATTTCCACGACTGATCCGAGCTTCCGGTTGGTAGTCGACCCGTACAAGATGCAGTCACCTTTTAGATCCACAGGCCCAGATGGCACCTCAGCTCTTCTCTTGGAGACGTGTGCAGAAGAGCTCACTCCAGCACGGTGCCCCGTTTTCCAGCGGTCTGTGGACTCGCATTCTGTCCCTGCCCTCTGGAAAATTTCCGTAATTATTCCAGTTCCAAAGAAACCTTGTCCAACTGAAAATGATGACTCTGTGACTGACTTCCATTGTAATTAAATAAAATACATGGTGTCTGTACTCAAGGCAGAGGTCAATTCGGTTTTAATACGCTTCTGCCCCATTTGCTGATCGCGAAACTGAAACAAACGAGTCAGTCCTTTTATAGTACATTTTTCCATTTTGACCAGTCTAATCCAACATGTCAGTCAGCACAGGTGTCCCACAGGGTGGCATCAGCCAGTTCTTTTTACCCTAGGAACCAGACAGCACTGCTGTCCTCAGCCCACTGCACAAGGACACAAGTCCTTCTGCCTATTTCGATGAAATACAGAGGTTTGTGCAGTGGTGTCACGCCAACCACCTCATTCTAAATGTGGAAAACAAACCTGGAGTAGATGGTTCTGGACCCCAGGTCAGCGGGGGATCGTAGTCCAGTGGTCATACGTGATGAACCAGTCAATCAGGTCTGCTCCTACAAATACCTTGACGTTCACTTAGACAATACCGTTAGCTGGAATGTTGAAAGTTTGTGTTCTCGTACTTTTTGCGCAGACTCTGGGTGCATGAGTCGTACCAGGACTATGTTTTGATTGGACCAGGCTGTATTAGAGAGCATAGTTAGGTTTGGGATGTCAGCATGGTACGGCCATCTCACCGTACAGTTGGAATCTAAGCTCGTCTGGTACAGACACAGAACACCAGCCGTCCAGTCCATACATGAGCAGTCTGTTTGTCTGTCGTTTGTTCTTATTATGGAGGCAGTTACATGTGTGCAACATCTGAGTCCAAGACAATAAAGTATATTGTATTGTGTATTCATGAGTTCTTTAGTGGGCTCCAGCGAAATGAGGACTAGTTGAATTTCACTGTCATTTAATTGACTAGAAATCATCCCACTTAGAGAATATATAAGAATGACTATTGTAATCGTTGGTGTCACTCTCACCAGTATTATCTCCCGACATACCGCAGATAGTTTTACAATTCAATAAACTGACAACAATGAACATCTTGTCTAATTTGTGTCCATTTGGTGTTTGTGAATTGAAAACATTTGACAAGCCGTTGTATGCTTTGTCTTTCTTTTCAGGCTCAGCATCAGGCTCGTCTACCGTTTCATATATAACCTGTTCCAGTTCTGCGGTCACACGTGGATACTGGCTAACATGATGGCCAGGTTTCTCACATTTGGTCGAGGTGAGGGTATCAAAGGATATCAATTCAGAATACAATCAGGCAACCACTGCTCAATTCAAAGTGGTAATCCTCAAGTTTTGGTTTTGTCTCCATCTTTGGCGCTAAGGGCAAATTTCTGTGGTGTTACTTTGCTATGGCACAAGCTTAAATAACAATTTTCTGGTACTATACACAACCCCTTTCTTGTCGAGTATGCAGTACTATTTGCTCCCTCTTCACCATAAACATTCATTCTAATCCCAATGGCTTTGCTTGGATAAATGGGTTGAGCAAAGCACCAACACTGCCAGGGTCACTCAAATGAAGGGATATGCCTTCATGGTGTTGTTGCTTTGATGTAACCTTTATTTAACCAGAGGAAGTATCTTTTTCGAGGGACACCGGGCCAAGAGAGCAGCATCAACACAAACTCGAGAACCACGAAAATGCTGCAATATTGGCGTTTTCCACCAAATGCCATATATTAGCATTAGTACACATTGAAGTTGATGCCTATTGCTTATATCCATCAACTATTTTTGATTTATAGATGCCTTAGCAGACACATTTTACTCTGTCGGGGTTGTGATGAGTTTTTGCCAGCTGCTTTCCATCCTGGAGCTTTTCCATATCGCAGATGGGATTGAGAAGGCCAGGCTTCTTCCTCGCTTAATCCAAGTGTGTATCCTAACCTCTTTATGGAATCTTATTTGTTATCATGTGGATGTTTGATGAGTTTTTCATCCATGTGAAATGGATGGAGGAGTATATATGTCACTTGTTTAAAATACGATTGCTCCTTTTTCAGGTTATGGAGAGGAATCTCCTGCTGGTCATGGTCATAATGCTGGAGGACATCCAGAGTAAACCAGTTGTCTGTGTACAATTCGTCCTGTGGAATATTCTAGATCTACTACGGTATGCACATCTCTAAACTGTAAGGCATGTCTCTTCATTTCAGTTCATATTTGGTTAGATGGATACTTGGCAAACTTTCGTGTTTGCTAAATGCCGTAATGTAATGTAAACTATGGCAAACTACTAAGTTCAGATCATACAGGAATGCTCTATCAGGGAATTTGTGCTGATCTTAGTGCTGACAGATGCTAACAGAAGTTGTAGAACAAGTAAAACAATAACTAGGCCTATCAGTTGCACTCTTGCCAGATCTGAACTCAGTATAGAGGGTTTGTCACAAATCTCCAATCAGCCACGTCTGGTTCCATCATGGACGTCCATTGAAAATGAGTCTGTGCTCAAATACTGGCTAAATATAAACAGGCCAGAAAAAGCGCTAGCTGAAAAACATTGTTGTGGCATTGGTGTAGGTAAATTCAGTAATGTTATAAATAGAACTGAATGAGGGAGATTTGTTTCAAAATTCAGATTACTAGCCTACACAGTAAACTGTCTTGTCTTTAGCGCTAGTCTTGACTTCAAAACACTGAGTAACTTCAAAGCAGTCAGCCCAGTTAACCTGAACAAACAGTTGGTGTTTGGCTTTGTTAGCCACCTAGCCAGCAGTCTAATTTAACAACGCAACTGATTTTAACACATGCCATGACTACTAGCCACTACTAACACTAGCTTCTACTATATATGTTAGCTAGTGTGCAAATCAGATATGCTAACAACAAGACAGTGATAGTTAGCTGACCATATGGGTAGCTAGCTAACAAGCTGATATTATCTCAACACAAAATTGTATCAGTGGTGAAATGATGCGTTCTGTCAAAAACAGCAAGAAATTAACCATGTCCATTTAATGCTGTTTATACGGCCAAGTTGTACATTTAGAAATGCAACCAGTACAGCTAATCAGTGACCTAAGAGCCGAGGACCTCCAATATGGCTGCCAGAGGGCATGTTACAGTCCTCTTGCTTTCGCCGCACTGTTAATGCTGTAAACGTTTGTTGACCTTTCGCTAGGTTTCTTTAGGTATCTTTTAAATCACTTATTAAAACCAATTTCTACGAACTTGTGATTGTGATGCCTTTAACGGTTAAAGTGTAAAAATAATAGGTTAACGTTTTTTTACACTCATATCGTCTTACTGTGTTCTTATTTTATTTGAATGTTAGTGCTTTTAAAAGTGCGACACAATTTACGTCTCTTCTTACAAGAGAGCAAAGCATTGCAATATAATGCATCACGCCAAGTATCACCACTTCATGGTTTCCCACTGATACCATCACCTCTGAACTACTTTGTAATGCTGTGCACCATTCTCAGATTGAAGCCTTGATTAACATTCGGATGTCTCTTTTCTGACAGGTACCCGTATGAACTGCTGTGTGTTATAGATACGCCGTCCTTCGACATGCTGTGGACTCGCTACACACTGTGGATCCCCATATACATCTTGTCAGTTGCCACAGAAGGTGAACACATCATTTAATCATAGAGGAACGATAAGCTACGAAACAGTGCATTTCTGTTTTCATTCCTTTAATTTCAATCATTACCATTAATTGTGAAAGATTTATTTTATTTTTTTAAACACTAGTTTCTCCCAAAACAGACCATAGAGCAATAGCTAGGCCTACCTCAGCCTATTTCTTACATTTGGGCTGAAAAATGGACAATGAAGAATGGCTTGACAGACACAATACCAGCCATTTTACAATAATGTGTCAAGAATTGTATGTTGTGAGGAAAGTAGTGTACAGGAAATGAGTTGGCAAAGAAGGCCGAGTGATAACATGTCAGGAAGTGTGTGAGGAAAGCACATTCCAGCCTCAGATGAGTGTGGGCAACAGAACACATGTTCACTGCAACGAGTCCAATACCACATGCAGTTGGGAAACTGACTGATATCAATAAGCACATAGGCAAAGTGGTCAAACAACTACTTACCATCAGTATAATGTCTGCCCTTTGTCGGATGATTTCAAAACACCACATACTTTTAACAAAAGGGGGTAACAGAACAGAAAATGGTTCTTTAGACTTGTGCCATAATGCTTTATACCGCTGTCAAGAACCTCTTTAGACAGGAACTTGAGTGTGCTGTAAAGAACTCTTTAAGCACATATGAAATGCTCCAAATCCGCAGTATTTAAACAACTTTTTAAGAACCATTGGGTTTTTTATTCAGATTTGCCTGTTTTCATCGATTTTAACAAATCGGAGGGTTCTTTTAATCAGTTTCATATGGAACCACTAACATAACCAAAGACCGCTTGAAGAACCCTCCTCCTCTTAAAGGTAAAGAAACATGCAGTATGGTTTAATGTGTTCCGTTTCCGGTGATGAGTATTAAGGTTTCTATTCTCCAGGCATTACCATTTACCAGGCCCTGCCTTACATTGAGTCGATGGGCTCACACTCATTCCAGTTGACCGTACCAGTGTCTGCACACATTCACCTCCCCTTTGGCCTGATGGCCTACCTACCTGTTCTTGCAGTTGGTAAGATGATTTATGTTTTTCTACTGAGGTCTGGCCTATCAATAAGCAGCTTTTAACCCGGAAATACTTTCTGCACGACTTAAGGAAAAAGCCACCCTTGGATCCTCTTACACCGTTAGACATCATCAATCTGTGATGTTCAATGCATTCCAGTGCATTATTTTGTGATAAGTGCTGAAATGTACATTTTTGTTGTACCCACTTTCTCTCAACCGGCCGAGCAATAGAGGTAACGGTAGCGATAGTGGAGTGAGACGTTTTTTCCAGTCGAGAGAAAGTGAGTCACATCCCTGACGCAAAACACAACCCGTCTTGTGGCTGCACCGCATTCTGGTCTATTGAGGCTACTGTCGGTGGAGAAATTGGTCTCTCTGCCTCTATAATGGATTTGTCCCTGTGTGATTGTTGAACATCGGTGCAAAATGGTGAGTCTAGAAAGAAGCCCTTGTTCTTTGATTCTGAGGGACTGACACCAAAGCCTGACAGTGCTTTAAATAGTTTAAACCTTTTCTCCTATTAAACTCCATCGTAGCTTCGCTGGAAATATTTGGGCATGACGTCACTCCATCTAAGTTTGGCCCATTATCCAAAAGTATAAGAAAAATACAACAACAAAATGGACTCGGGAGTGCAACATCGCCAATATCTGTTTTAGGGTGATTTTTCCTTTAAATCAAAGGAAGGGTTCTCCTTAAATTAAACATGCGGGGATTCATCGATAAAGAGCCAAACCTTAAACAATTAACAAAACCAGAAGTAATTTTCTATCTTAAAAATATTAAAATTGCTGCCCTTACAGAGGGCTTTCAGGTGATGTAACACACATCCTGGCGGCCATATTGGAGATCCTCAGCTCTTGGCCAACAATGGCTGTGAACACTGAACTAACTAACTTGATTAGCTGAGCTAGTGCACTGGATTAGTGACTTGGAACAAATGTACTAGAGCTAAAGACAAGACAGTGTCACAGTAGCCTACATTTGGAAACAAAATGACCGTATCAGACTATACTTATTACATTACTGAATTGTCCTACACATACACCACAGCATTATTTTCCAGGTATCTCTCTTTTCTCTAGTCCGGTTGTTATATATTTAGACATTATAAACCAACAGCCAATTCTCCAATGGACCTCCATGATGGAACCAGACCTAGTCGATAGACTTGTGACGCAACTGCAGAGCCTCTATAGGCAAAGAACGGTGGATTAACTGTTTTATTTCCTTCTTGCCCAACATGCTAACAGCAATGCTTTCTTCTTAGGGGCTTCTGTAACAGTCTGGCAGTTACTGAAGGAGAGAAAACAGCACCTGGAGAAATGGAACAGGAAGTTGAAAAGAAAATAACACCTTTAGTCAAAGAACTGAATGTTTGGACAGTTTAAGATCCAGATGACAAGTCTTCCTGGAACGTCCTGTCAACCAAAGTTAACATTATGGGAGGAATTGATAATTCTTTGGTGGGCTACGGCACCTTTTTTGCTGTGCCATTAATTTAGGATATGTTGGATATGTATATCACCAATCAACAATATGTGCAAAAACAATCAGTTGTATATGAATATTTAGGTGAAGATGTTGTATACAATATTTCAGTTTTTGACTTTTACACCTGGTCCAAGAGCAACATATTCAAATTCTCCATCAAATATTTTTGAATGTACTTTTAATGGGAATATCATGTTTTGACAAAGCAAATTCCTCTTGACAATGTCAGTATACAGCTGGCTGAAATGGCAGTGCTTTATCTGTCTAAGCCTGAGTGCAAAAAAAAAAAACATGGGAGAAAAGCAGCTGTAAATTGATCATCAATACCGATAACCCATCTCATGTAACTACATCTCTGCGTGTCGAGGTGGTATCAGGATGCTTTGGCTTCTCTGGGCTACCAGCCGTAAGCTCTAGTCCATACGCCTTTCTTCTTGAACTCTGCAGAGGACTTCAGGGCCAACAAGGCAGCTTTACCACAACAAGAAGACAGAAAGACAATCAGAAAAGCAACTCGGAACATTTTCAGTTTAGAGTTTGTGAATGTATGATTTGTATGAAAGATACTAGGAGTGCTTTAGGTTAGTGTTTGACCGGTATGAGTTTTGGAAAGATGCTACCGATACTGATATTTTTGTACTGAAGCTGCGGATAGCTGATATTTTGTGCTGATATACAGTATCTTTAAATGTAAATATCTAACCATTTTTATGCCAAAACAATACAATAATGCAGTGCTTCCCCCATAATTATGTGGTCTAAACCAGTGTTTTTCAAAAACTGTGCCGCGGCACACTAGCACAGTGGTTCAGAGTAGGGTTGCAAATTCTAGGGAATTTCCTTGATCGATAGTCGCCAAAGTTAATGAACGACTAATCGATCAATCGATAACGATACACCAAAAATGTCTTATGAAATTGCCTATTAGAAAATAAAAAAAATTTAAAATTCTTTTTTTTTCTCAAACAAAGCTTTATTGAAACATTAGATAAATACATCTGTTTCATGGCATAACACAAACATAATTATGAACGCTGTTTTGTTTACGTATGATATTTTAATAAGGCTCGGGAAATTTCACTCGCTCTTCCGAGGCGAATCAGTGACTAACACGATCGTCTATGACATATAACGTTACAAAAAAATAAGATGAGCCTTAATTAGAAACGTACATTTGCTAAATGATTATGAAATAGATCAATAAAGTTATAATAATATATAATAAACGTTTTTGAAAAGAAAGCTATAATAAATTCCCTCTTGAAATGAGAAAGCTGCAACAAACTACGACAGCTCAGGCTTCAGTATCAAACTTAAACTACATAAGTGCAGTAAATATCCAAGCCTGTTGGTTTTTATTGAACAATACAAGCATATTTACATGATCAGAGTCGTGTGCCGTCGTTTTACATTGAGACCAGCTGCTGAAAATACACGTTCCGGTG
>OMOT01086023.1:0-11040 GCA_900312575.1 Acanthochaenus luetkenii | reverse complement strand
GATTACTGGCCACATGGTTGTGCTATACCATGTTAAATGGTTTAAATGTGGCAATTGAATGCTTGCCCCCTGTAATTGAATATGCTTAAATGATATAGGCCTTTAGAGAAAAAGCATACATCATCATCAGAGCTAATGTGATTCGAGATTGACTACATGTACAGTATGTAGTTTACATTAAATGGTTCTAAGTTTGGCTAGGTAGCTGGTGCTTATATCTTGACACTTATTTATTCCAGTTGAAAGAATGCAATCCTAATTAAACTATGCTATTGGTCTTCCCAATGTATGAAGGTTACAAAAAATCTGAATGATTAAACTTTTGGTTGTTTAGAAATCTTACTTGCCATAATCTGCTTGGGAAACATGTTGTTCAGACCCATCTATGCTATTGTCCTCTATTCTGCAGACTTCCCTATGCTCATCTACGTGATGCTGTGCATCCTGATTCATGGTTCTGAAGCCTAAATAAGTCATTCGAAATCATAAGTTTTATCTTCACACATTTTATGAACTTGCATAGTAATGCAGAACTCTAACTTTTGTGTGTAATCTTTCTAGTTTTCTTAATGCAGAACAATATACACAGTAGCCCCCTCACTTTTCCGAGGGCCAAAAGCAAATTTAGGGAGAATAAAAAACAAACATTCAATTTAGAAGGCCCTTAAGCTCGTTGGATATGTCTAGCCACAGATTAACATAGTTTTCTTTAGCGCAATGGATCTTAGTCATGGACAGCTCTAAATAATAATATGTCAAGAAGGAAAAGAACCCTGACCAAAGTATCTGATGGAACTGAAGCCCCCTATTTACTATTCTTAGTGTTTTACACCTTTGATCTGTGACCTCGCCCAAAGCAGCATCTGTTCCACTCCATTCTATATCTTAATTGGCTTGATAGTCCCTCACCACACATCCTGGTTAGTCGCTACCTCCTGGTGTCATCTGTATTCAGAGTTTAGGCCTTATCACCTATAAAATATGTTTGTCTCATTGAATGAATCACTGATAATCTTACAATCCTCTCATTCTTATAATTGCAAAAGAATCACAACAATCTTTAGACTCCAACTGGCGATATGTCCTGCCTTAGGTTGCCTTCCTCTCTGGTAAAGTTTTACCCGTCTTTGGATCAAACACCGTTCCACTGCAGTCACGATGTGGCCTCATCAGGCTGTAATTTGTGAGTCTGGGATACTCGTCATAATTCCTCATCTAGGTATTAAAATTGTTAATGACAGGAAGCTACATGGGTGTCAAGGGGCTGTCATGGATGACACGTCTTTTCAACACTGCATGGAAGTCCGGGACAGTGCCAAAGGAGTGGCAGACTGGGGTGGTGGTTCCCCTTTTGAAAAAGGGGGACCAGAGGGTGTGCGCCAATTACAGAGGCATTACATTACTCAGCCTCCCGGGGAAAGTCTACTCCAAGGTGCTGGAAAGGAGGGTCCGACTTCAGATTGAGGAGGAACAATGCGGATTCCGTCCTGGCCGTGGAACAACGGACCAACTGTTTACTCTCGCAAGGATCCTGGAAGGGGCCTGGGAGTATGCCTATACAGTCTACATGTGTTTTGTGGATTTGGAGAAGGCATACGACCGGGTTCCCCTGGAGCTTTTGTGAGAGGTGCTGCAGGAGTATGGGGGTCACTACTTAGGGCCATCTGATCCTGTATGCCCAAAGCGAGAGCTGTGTCCGGGTTCTTGGCAGTAAGTCGGATTCATTCCCAGTGGGGGTTGGCCTCCGCCAGGGCTGCGCCTTGTCACCAATCCTGTTTGTGATATTCATGGACATGATTGCGAGGCGTAGTCATGGAGAGGAGGGGTTGGAGTTTCGGTGGGATTGCATCGCTGCTTTTCGCAGATGATGTGGTCCTGATGGCACCATCGATCTGTGACACTCACTGGATCGGTTCACAGCCGAGTGTGAAGTGGCTGGGATGAGGGTCAGCACGCACCTCTAAATCTGAGGCAATGGTTCTCAGCAGGAAACCGGTGGATTGCCTTCTCCGAGTAGGGAAATTGATCACTGGTGCAAAATTGTGAGTCTAGAAAGAAGCCCTCGCTCTTTGATTCTTAGGGACTGACACCAAAACATGACGGTAAATTGTTTAACGGTTTAAAAAGCTGGGAAAATGTTCTACTACTCCATTGTAGCTGCACTGAAAATATCTCGACGTCACATCATCTACGTTTGACCAATTATCCACGGGAATATGAAAAATACACCACCAAAAACTAAATGGGCCCAGAAATCAACGGTGTTTTAGGGTGGCTTTTTCCTTTAAGTAAGTAAACCCCTATCAGCATTGGTAGAGGTTTGGGTTGTGTAGTTACCTTACCATGATGTAACTCCAACTAGTGGCAAGATATCTTCAATAGTTGCGTAAAGCGTAAAAATTGATAATCCAAAATCATGTTTTCTCTCCCCTTCCTCATACATGGTTCAACTTAAATCCCATTATCCAGCTTAAATTAGCCGGATGATTGAAGTCAGGTTATGTCGGTTCCTCAAAGGCTGAGTCGAGCTCAAACAGTCTCGTTAACTCGAACCAGACCTCTAATTCTAAGTGCCATATTACTCCAAATATATTTAATTGTGCGTGCTGGCAGTATACAGTAGGTTTAATGGAATTAATCATCAAATTAGATTTTTAGTGAAAATTATTATCTGAATGCTTTTAGATTGAGTAGATAAAAACAAGGCCAAAGAGATTCTAATTTATACAAATTAATAAATACTTACGAGGATCTATGTACTGTATGTGACTTGTATGTATCATATGTATGTAGACCTACTATATATGTGTATACACATGTATGTGGATATGTATACATAACCATACAGAAGTAGGAGTTTGAATATTTGTGTGTGTGTGTGTGTGTATCCGAGTATGGGCAGATCAGTATACGTGTATGTAAATATGGGTGCATTCATGCAGGTATGTATATAAATATATACAAATATTCATAAATAATCAGAAGTGCATAAATTGAAGGAGTGAAAATAAATTGTGACCCACCCCAGCATTAGAATCATGATTGACTTCAATTTTCATTGTACTCGTAATTTCATACATGTACAGCATGTCTGTATGTATGTGTTGTCTTTATTGTTATATGTTGTATGTATATATATATATTAAAAATCAATAAAAATAACAATAAAGACCAAACTGATGATCTCTATTCTTATCATGAGTTGGCCTTATTAATTTTGTACAATAATGTTATGCTATGGTGTACTAATAACACTGTGACATAAAATTATGGGTTAGTCAATACAATGTGTGCCATGTTATTGTATTGTCATATTTTAGCAAACAAAAAGGGGGCAGATATGGAGAAAACGGGGGGAGGAGCTAAGACTCTTGACTTCACCCCTGCAGAGGAGCTGGCACTATAGTGTTAGGCCCATAGTGGAGGGCACAGCTGGGTGCAGCTCCTCTAGTGGGAGGAGCCCTTATGTCAAAGGTAGCTGCACTTCATTCTATGAGTTTCTTTCATAATTAGTCATTTGGTTAACCGTCGTTACATTTTGCAGTGGCCGCCGGACATTCAGTCATTTTGCTGCAGCCACCACCAATAGTCTTGGTGCGAGAAGAGGAGCCTACTGGTGTAAGTTGATATTGCTGCATCGTTGATTAATGATTCGATGCATGTTCATTATGTTATTTTTCCAAAGTTCAGAATAATTCCTAATTCACCAACAGGAGGCCGGTCCAGATGATGAGGAGACCAGTGATGTGGTAAAAGCAAGTTGTGGAAACTGCAATACTCCAATCCAACTCTCCACCCTTGAGTGGTATTTGGACTGAATCAATGCAACGCTTTGCCTAAAGTATCTGTGAACTTTGGCATGAATTGTAACTGAACTTTGTTGTGCACCTTCATTTACAGGCTGACCAAAATAATTCAAATACAGGCTTCATTCTACAACATGATTCTCTTAAATTATTCTTGAACATGATTAAAAGCAAAGAGGGTGGCAAATCATATATGTATTAACCATATAAATAAAACATGCAATCATAAAATGAATCGAACATTCATTAACCAAATTAACCTCAACACCTAGCCATAATAATGGTGGCCAATTCTGTCCCCTGTGTCCGGTCTGCTCGTCCAACTGGCTCTAGGTCGTGGACCCTGATGACTGGGACCCGCTCCTTCCTGATTGTTGCCACATTGTGGAGCACTGCACATGCAACAGTGATGTCACATGCCCTGTCTTGTTCTAGCAAGAGCCCCGTTGAAACGGGCTTGAGGCCCTGGTGCTGGTTCTGCATACGGGGTCATAGACCTGGGAATGTGATGAACACGTTGATACATTTCACCAGCAGTGTGCAAAAGGTTCCACTCGCACAAAAGCGCAATTCTATACATACAGTAGAGACAATAAATGCACGGCTGGCGGGTGGTATTGGTGATGTTTGACACAAGAAGGTCTTGTAATGAAATTATTCCTTGTCGGCTGAATCGGTAGGGCTCATATAGGAAGTCATCAGAACATTATAAAGGATCTTGGCGATATCCAAGAACTATCTCCCTGTAAAACGCTAATCTGATTAATATTGATCCTTTGTCAATGGGATCTCTGAGGAATGGAACAGCCAAACTTTGTGGAACTGAACAAGCCTGACGTATATCAATTTATCCTGAAACGTATCCGGCTAACTCAATTAGCCAGGTACGAGGAACAGGCCCAGGTTCAACTTAAGAACAATCCAAAACCTTGTATAGGCCAAACAACAGGGTCACACTAGTAGACAGATATTTTCCTCAGAGCACTTACTGAGCTCATGTGTGACAGGTTGTCTTTGAAGGGGGGAAAAAGGATGTTATCAACCTTGGAAAGGAAAGGTGAATTATTTTGGAGCAGATGCAATCATTCTCTCCGACTCTCCTTTCCATTTGAGATGCAGAGAGGGAAGAAAGACAGTGCAACCACCTGTGTTATTCCCAAAAAGCAAATGTACTGAAATGTACTGAGTGGTGCATCCAAACTACAAAAACACAAAAATGAAAATACGTCAGAGTCGTGGTAAGTGGACAGCTGGAGAGAGTGCAGACACATCCGGTTGAGAGACAAGGCAACCGTGCGGGGGTGATGGAGATAAAGGGGTTTGTGAGCGCATTGCAACTTCTCATGGAAAATGCTGCTGTTTAAAAGATCGAACATTCTGCCCCTTTTGGGAGCATCCTCAACTCTTTCTAGAAATAAATACATACAAAAGCGGGTGTATCTTTATCTGCGTGTGTTTTTTCACACAGACACACTCGCAGACAAACACTATCCATGGATGGGATCAAAGGCCTGGCAGAGAAGAACCGAGCGCCTGATAACTGCTGCTGCCCCTGAGTAAGTGAGTGACAATTTACCAGTGTTGTTGTTGCAGCTGTTGAGCCCTGTGAGCTGTGTGATCGCGGGGGAAACGCGAGGAAATGGAGGGAGCAAATGGGCCTGGGGTGAAAAGATAGCTTTCATATCTCCACCTCATCGCTCACCACCGTCCACCGACCATCGCTCTGTGACAGACACTCAATGCCACCAAGTAACACCATCTGTAATTCACCAGCTGGAAATGTATGCAGTGATATCCAGCCACACACAAACACACACACACACACACACACACACTCTTGCACACACATACGCACATTTTTGCACAGTCGATGAAATGGCATTTTCAGATCATTTTGCATCCTTACTTTGATGTATTTCCAGCGGCGGCACCAGAGAATTGTGATTGGGGAGCTACATATTTAACAATACTATAGTTAAAGATACAAGTCAGTAAAAGACAATCTCACGCAATGTAAATAAAAGGCATCTTGCTTCCTTATTTTGATGTATTTCCTGTGGAAACAGGATATTGGGGTGGGACATAACGATCATTCAACACACCTTTCTCCAGAATTTCAGCATTCAAAATGAATGCCATGATATTAGGCGCTAATGCTTAGATTTTGCTCTGCTTGCTCTTTGTGAATAATGAAAGATGTTCTCCGGTGTGAATGTTTGATTTGTGGGCCAGGTATTCTGCACAGCACCAGAACACCTTGTCTAGGAGGCTGTCTGGAACACCCATCTCTCTTATACAAATTACAGCAGCATTTTGGAAGTTGAAGTAGTCAATGGGACAATTTAGTACCATTTTGATATGTTACTTTTTTATGATTCATTTTGCAGGCCTTGCTTTTTTATGTTGCGCTCAACACTATGCGCCATATGCTTCCACTCTATTTCTGCTTAGTCCATCCACTCCTTGAGTTAAGATCCTAGGGAGACAATTCGTGCAGTCCATTAAGGGCTGATGAATTGGATTTAGACCAGCGGTGAATGGAGGGTCTAAGCACACAAGCTGACATGCCCCACCCCCCCTCCACCAACCCCCTGGCAGAACAGTGTTGACTCAGAGTCGGTTCGCGCCTCAAACACACACACATTTCCGTGGTCAGGGCTGACGGCTGCACTCACAACACCAACACAATAGTAAACATTAGCTGTCATCAACAGAGCTGTGCAGGGAGCGTGTTGCTCAGTGAAGAGACAGGAGACACCTTTATCTCGTCAGCATGCTACTGAATGACTTGAAGGGCTTTATACAAACGTGTCCACAGAAACAAAACTCAAATCATGTTGCTGATATGATCTTGTACAGAGATAAGGGGATAGTGGGTCTTGATGAACTAAATTGAGTAAAGTCTGTTGTATCATCATCTTATGTGCAGATACTGTCTATAGTCAAGATACGTCTTTTCCTTTTGACATTTTGTCTCACCAGAGACAGAAAGAGAGAGACAGAGAGTGTATTGAGACCTCAGCCATGGCATCAAGCCTTGTTCGCTTCCAAGTCAAACACTCAAAAGGAAGTTTACAAAAGAGTAATCTTCACTCTTCACTGCAAAACGCTCTTACTCACACACACTCACACACACACACAACCACTGTCACACACGTGCACACGCCCAGTACAAACATAAAGGCATACCATGTTTCAACAGCCTGTGTTGATTTGTTCTAACCACAGTGAGCTTGGCTCAAACTATTCAAAATAAAGTGGGGTGGTAATTTATTAATACGCCTTTCTAAGTTCTAGAAGTTGAAATTCAGATATGAAATGTAATTATGATACCCCCTTATAAAGAGCTAGACACTAATGAATTGGACATGCATGATGAATGTACAGTAAATTCCCTCCTGGCTGTTACAGTAAAACTGCAGCCCAATCTGTGTCTTTCATTTGAACAGAGTGAACAGTGATTATTCATATTTCAGTGGGCAAAGCTGAGGGTGTGTCTGATACTGCTGCCGTTATTAGGTCTGTGAAGTGGAACAGCAAATTGGAAAAACATCTAACCGGTTCTTATAGTAGTCTAGACAGTCAGTCTGTTTGATAAACTATTTTCATTCATAGCTATTCTTAGTCTGGTAACCTTCCCTATAAGCATGAACCTCTCATTGTCATTATGTCTCAAATCGTGTAGCAATTACCCATGCTCATTGCTAATTGTGGGGCTCTGTAATAACCGGCACTTGAGTGTTTGCTGCAGAGCTAAAGTAGCCAAGTCTGTGACAGTCCATCACTGCAGTTTAAGCACACGGTCTGTCAACAGCTTCTGATATAGCACTAATGGAAATGATTCTTGCAGAGCCATTTTGATGTTAATGTGGTAATTACCTATGATCAGCACCAAGCCTCTCAACACTAATGATCAGCACCATGACTCTCACACAAATGAACAGTAGCAGCACATGCAAGTGTGAGTGTAGGTATACACAGACACATGCACACATGCACACTGAAACATTGCACAATGAATATGAAATATTGAAATATGCGCTCTGGGGGAGCACCAAGGTAATGTTGGTTGCAAAAAAGCTCACCTCTTAGACAAGCCAATTAGATAGGCCGTAAAAAGGTGAGTCGTAGTGCAAAAGGCTGGTTTGATTCTGTCATTTGATGCAATTGCCCAGGAAGTATGTATAGTACTCTACCAGAGAGATTAAATATTAATTTCTCCTCTCCACTGATTTAGAGAGAAAATGGAAACCATAGTGCACTTAGTGGGATACTTATCACACTTACTCTGATAAACTCCATGCTTATCTTGCTATTTAACATTTTCTATACTTCAAATCACGCTGCGTAGCCTTTCGCCAACAATAGGATGAAACATCCGCTTTGGCTGTGTGTGTGTGTGTGTGCACGCGTGTGTGTGTGTGTATGTGTGTGTGTGTGTGTGCGTGTATGCATGCGTTCAAGTATATGTGTGTGTGTTTGAGTGTATGCACAAAAGCAAGTGTGTGTGCATGTGTGTGTGTGTGTGTGTGTGTGTGTGTGTGTGTGTGTTTCATATTGCTGGATTTTTACACTGGCCCATTAAATACCTAATATCAGGACTTGGCCCTGCAGACGTCACCCACACCACAAGCAAATGCTTAATATCTCACATGGACCACAGATTAGTTTTGGTCTGTTGCTCAGTGTGAAATGTGTAATCTCATATCTGAGAAGTGGGGTTGGAGGAGGAGGGAGGGGCTAACCTTTTAAAATGGATGTATTAGTGTGACGAGATAAGGGACAAATACGATCCTGGAAATGTCTCCGCCCCGTGAAAAGATATAGAGAGAGAGAGAGACAGGGAGACGTAATGACAGTGTTCATAGTGAAAATATATGCAATATGCTTGAGATGTTGCCTTTCATCACATATCATACGTGGAAAGATTTACACTGTGTGTATATAGCATATGGGGACTGGGAGCTTTTTTTTAAAAGTGAAGGTATTTACTGACAGGCAGACTGGGAGGACAGCCCACTCACCCAATAACAGCCACTCATTTAGCTGCTCCTGGCCCGCCATTACAGCATCTTCCTGATCAAATGGATGCCATCTGTCAGACTGGGCCTCAGCAGCAGCACCGCAGCAAGCTGGCTGGCTTATACACACACATCCTATCTCTTTCTCTTGCATACGCATAAGCTTGTTCTCTCTTTTCCCTCTTTCTCGCAAACACACACACACGCGCGCACACACGCACACAAACATACACATGTGAACCCCATCAGACAGATGCAAATGTCTACTGGGGAATGTTATGGGATAGGATGGCATCTAGCATCTCACTGGAAATGAGATGAAACGGGTAAACAATGATCGATGGTAGCCATTGGACAGGGGATGTGAGATTGATCAGCCAAATCTTCTCCCCGGGCAAAGACTATTGCTTCCTCCTCCCGCTTGGGTCAGAATCTGCACACACACACACCCACACACACTCACACACTCACACACAAAGCATGAATCCAATCACCCGCACACTCTCGCATTCAACCATCAAGGAATAGGCACATGGATTCTCCCCTTCTAACAATGAGAAACAGGAGGTTTAGCAAGTCATTACCTTAAGGTCCTTAATGTTGCACAGCCTGTATATTCAATGCTGATATTTTCAATTTCTGCTTCATGTGATCATTTTACTTTACCCTTCACATGTATGGGAATCAAATTCCTCCTTATGGCGGCGTAATCTCCAGTCTTCCCCATGAAAAGGAAAATGAGGCCGTTTTATCACCGCTGTCCCCTCTGTAAGTCACCTATTACGAGAGCCCTCGCACAGAAAGCCATGACTTCTAGAGGGGACTTATGAGATCTCTTCTCGCTCTACATCCAATTCACCTCGGGATGAGATGGTGTGTTCACGAGAGCCCATAAGACCTTACGAGGGCTCGCGTTCGCCTTCCAATATCACCGATACCACTAACATTAGCACACCACACCTTGGGAGAGAGAGCGAGAAGGGGCGCGCGCGAGAGAGAGAGAGAGAGAGAGAGAGAGAGAGATCCCCTCCTCTGGCACTGGTGTTGGGTAACATCTGTTCGACAGGAATGAAGAGCTGTCTCTCTGCTGTCCCGTCTCTCAGCACTAACTCATTTGCATAAACACATGCCGGTTTATCCTTGCTGCACTTTACTGTAAACCTTCATTTGGTTTTAGTTTCCGTTTTATCGTTATCTAATTTGTGTGTTTTCATATCAGTGGACACGTTCCGAGACCTCTTATTGGACCAGGCTCTTTGATTGCATGAGAGAGGCAAGTGGGCGTGCATTTTAAATGAATTCCTTAAAATGGCCGGGTTTTTGCATTGCTTGTTCCACCGACCATTTCCCCCCAAAATAATAATCCTTAATATCGTTTTTCGTTCCATAAGTGTAACGTTACGCATCAACTATTTCAAATGTTGTATAAAGTGCCGCACTGGCGTTACGCCCAGTTACCAGTTTGTATTAAACTATTCTGTAATTCCATTGATTGTTGCTCAGTTAGATCTAGTTGGCTCCCTTTCTCTATATTAGATATTTTTAGTATAGCACTGGTCTCTTAATTGTCCTTGTGTGTTTTTATGCATGTATGTGTTCTTTTGCACCCTGGTCCTGAGAAACTTCATTCTACTACATGTTTATGTTTATATAGTTGGAATGACAAATAAACAAACGTAAACTTCTGTAAAGTCCTTTGAGACATGCTGTGATAAATGGCTGTATAAATAAATGAACTTGAATTTGTATTGCATGTTGCACTTAGTGAGTCTCTCCTTCGCACTGTGCGCTCACGTTCAATACAATGCCAAGTTGTTAATTGTCTGTTGAGTCACTTCTTTTAGTGCAATACAATTTCAAAGAAACGTCTTGCAAAGACTTTCATGCTCATTTGATGAGCAACCGGAAACTGCTGGGAAAGATCAGCTCCTCAGAAAAATATGGACGGGCAGACAAGACTGAAGAAAACTAAAGATGTAGAATAATTGTATTTTTTAAATACATGAGTATGGTACTTGTGGATCTTGATAGGTCCTATCTATATTATGTAGGCCCATGATATGATATATTTTAGTTATGGATATTCACATGTTTCTTTACAGAATGTAAAATGTAGAATGTGTATATATCCACGTGATTGAGTGTAGTGCTTATTTATTTAATCACTGCCATTTGCAGTGTTCATGTAGTGCTATTATTTATTTCGTCACGAT
>OMOT01086019.1:0-10878 GCA_900312575.1 Acanthochaenus luetkenii | reverse complement strand
AATCTTTAGAAACGTAACAACGCGCTGTTAAGTTTCTATCGTGTCCCCACCGGGATTTCCACCTATGACTGTACCGTGTGTGTGTATGTGTGTGTGCGTGTGTGTAAAAGCGCAGCACAGCCCCGCCCCGCCCCTCGCGCAGAAAGAGATACAGAGAAAGCGGCAAACTAGATTATGTTCGGGACGTTTAATTCCTCGTTTAATTTGCCGCAATATAAATCTCACTCCATAATATTTCGAGTATCTACCAATAGCAGAACCGATAGTAGAACCGATAACGTCGGATCTTATCGATACTCCAATTTTTACTAATTTAGAACCGGTTCCCGTTTAGAACCGGGTTTCGGGGGGCATCCCTAAGCTCAGGGAAGGTGGGGGGCAATTCTCTCAAAAATTGTCCAAGCTTGTCTGTTTTTCCACTTACCTCCCTGAACTTGGATTTGAGTTCAGAATTGCACTGCAGGTCAATTAGCTTGCACAGCACAGCATGTGCTAGCGAATTTCCTTGATCGATAGTCGCCAACATTAATGAACGACCAATCGTCCAATCGATAACGAAACAGCAAAAAATTTCTTATGAATATTTCTTATTATAAAACAATACAAAATGCTTTTTTTTCTCAATCAAAGCTTTATTGAAGTCAAACATAGCAGTAGAAAATGTAAAAAAGCCAATCATTATATATCACTATTTATTTTAATTTTAAACATAACGTACTTTTAACTTTCACAAAAAATATAGAAAATGTGTATACTTTACAATCCAAAAAGCAATTAGTGCTTTTGATGTTTTCAGTCCTTTTGTCTTGTTCAGTGGGGATAATCCAGTCTGTGTTGGGCTTGAAGTCAGAGTCGCACAGAAGTCTGGTTCAATGTCTGAGGTCCCACACTCTTTTAAGCACTTTGCCCAGGCTGAGCCATCTGACAGATGTCACGATGTTCAGTCTCATGCTCCTCCAGAAGTGCAACAAACTGTCTGTGATTCAATGCTCTTGTCCTGATGAAATTAACTACTTTAGTCACGTCAATAACATGGTTAATTTTTTAGCACTGACTGACACAACACCTCCTGATGTATAATACAATGTAAAAATTAATATTTCTGTTCAGGGTTCATTTCAGTCACTTTGTCCTGCATCCGTTTCAAAAGCCCGACATTTTACCCGTCAGATTTCGACAGCCATCCACTGTAACACCCGCCAGTCCAACTTGTCCAAGCTGCATTTACCTCCGTGAACAAATCACTGCCCGTGGTCGTCCCTTTCATTGCCTGCATTGCTGCCAGCTCCTCTGTAATCCTAAAGTAGGAGAAAAGGTGGAAATAGTCCGCTTTGTTTTGCAGCTGAAGCTCCAGATTTCCTGCGATGTTTTTGAGGGGTAACAGCTAACTCAGTATCTCTTGTAGGTGTCTTTTTTCCAACACATTACCGCGAAGGTGCGTAGGCACGCACGTAACTTACATATATTGAAAATGCAGATTGTACAGAAATGGAATTGTATTGAAGCAATTGTTGCGTGCATCGCGTACACTTATTTACATTTAATTTCTTATTTCTGGTTGAACTCACGCGGGCCGGACAGGGACAGCCAACAAGCATGTGGCCTGCGGGCCGTAAAATGCCCAGGTCTGCATTAGGAGGTGGGAAACTTCCCAGTTCCCAGGTGTCTTGAAGGCAGCCTTACAATCTCCAGTCTTTACAGTTTACAATGTCCAGAAGTTTTACAAGACTGTTTTTAAACATGTTCAAAAAAACAAACAGATGTATTGCTCTATTTTCTAAGACAATTCAGAGCCTTTTTAAATTTGAGATTGTTAGTTTACTTTTACTTATCAATTAATAAATGGTTGTTTGTCTCTTTTGGTAATTTCTCTTCTGATACACTGCTTTAGTGTGTTGGTTGTTAAATTAAAAATACATTAATGTAACTGCTTTGGGGTCAATTCTTAATGTACACATTAATATTTTAATAATGCACCAGGTTAGAGGGTTACTTGTACAATTGACAGCATTCGTTCTCTGAGAATCTCTTTCATATCAAAGCAAAATTGGTAGTGTAACTGAAACATCCCTAACCAAAGATTTTGTCCATATCGCACGGCCCTAATCAGTGTCCATTCCTTTTAAACCTACAGACTTTTATCTGACACAGGCATAAGTTTCATGTAACTTGGATGCTCACAGAAAAAGGTGTGTCTGACCGGTTATCGACTGTACCAACAAATAAAAATATTGATGTTGAAGCTAATTCAGGAGCCAAAGGTCAGAGGCTTGTTCAGAATAGGGACATTGTCACAGGAGCAGAATGATGACCAGAGATGCACAGGCAAGAAAGTAATTAGTTTCAACTATGTAGGCTCGAAAGGCCAGTCTAACAATTCTCTGAGTGACCACAATTCAACACAGTTCAGAGAGACACACTAGCACTATTCTACTGATGTCAGAAGTTGTCACACAGTATGCAGCCTGAGCTCAAGGAGTTGAGTGAGAAACTCAGCCTCTATTCTTGATAATTCATGTTGGAATCTTAGCAAACAGCAGCCCTCCAATTCCATTTGTCTTTCACATATGTGGCAGTTGCAGAAACAATAACTTCACCACAACAAGCAGTGATGCTACATTCTAAACTCAACAGTGGCTCTGCACAAACACCAACACTGAATCCAAGACCAACAAAAAGCATTTCACGAAAAGCAAGGACCACATTATTGGCAACTTGAGGTCAATGGATGTGATTGTACATGTGGAGGCCTGTTCTCGTCCACATTGTCTGTCCACCATAGTTCACTGTTCTATGTCCGAGTCCCCCAAGTTAGCTGTGAAGAAAGCGGTCAACCCCAGAATTAAGGCCTTTTTGTACCCGTTTGTTGGCAATTGACTATGAAAAACTGCACTGTCCTTGATGAATCAGTATTTCTGTCAGATTGCCTGCCAAGTGCAAGTGTGTCTACAACCCTATTCTCTCTCTGTGCCTGTCTGTCTGTAATACGGGCACTTTGTCACGGTGAACAGGTCCAGATAACCTTTGAGCTAACAGAATGGCACATTGGTGCAACACGACACCACCACGTTGGCTAACGTGATTGTGAAACAGTTATCCCAAGTGCACTGAGGCAGCCAGTCTGCTGTTGTCACTGACAGGACTAACAATGTCAATGGATCAAGGCAAACCGAGGAGGTGAACTGGACATTGATTGCCAGGGTTGTATAGGGGATGGGCCTCATAACTATTCAGTGCCCTACTCTGGTCAGGAGGAACATACTGACCTCCACCTCTGCAATGTAAATACCGGATGCAGTCATAACCACACCACCAAAAAAACCTACTCCAAAGTGGACCAATCGGTTAGTGGATCAGGTATAAAACAACACATTTCCCCCAGTGGTAAGGGGTCATTCTCACACAGCCAAAACCAGCATCTACGTAATGAACGCTAAAAACCGGTAGGCTAGTCTGAGTCAACATGAAGATGGTTTGGCAAACGTCACGCTGAGACGTAACCATTAAAGTTAACGTTAGATAGTAGCGTGATCAAATGTGTTCACTTCATTATTTAGCGTTATCGTGGTCGTTGTAACCACCCAAATCACCTCCGTTACGTTAGCTAACATCCAATGCCAATCAGTGCAATGTGTATACAACATGTATTCCGTTAGCCGACGACCCCAGTAAGCTAGTGTAAATGAACTGAGGCTATAAGCACCTAGGGCTAGCGTCGCTTTGGCCGCCTTGGGAACACTCCTGCCGTGGCATGCAACGTTAAACGTAACGTAAACGTTAACGCTAGCATTCCTGTCTTCGGGTCAACGTTAACGTGTTGCCATTGCAAAAGCTAGCGTAGGTTTGACACAACTTGTTTGGTTTGACTCTCCTTCCAAAAGTCGGGCAAATTGGTCGGCGAGAAGCTCACCGACGTTACACCGATTGTCAGACCCCGTGACGTCGCCCAGCTGACGGAACGTTTTCATGTCAACCACCGCTGCAGCTAGCCAGCTAGCTCGCTCACGTTAGCTGTCAAGTCGGCTGCGCTAGCGAGCTTTATGCAAGCAACTTACCTCATGTTTTCAACGTCTCGACCTCCGCTCTTCAGTATGGACAGAGGGATGGCTAACATGGCCAAGCACATCATCCAGGCGACGTAAAAACACTTTTTGAAATAAAAAACAAACGTGCTGCTGGTCCACAGCAGAAGTGGAATCAGCAGCAGTGGCAGCATCCACAGCACATCCATGGTGATCCTCCGGAGACACCGCCAGCAAACAGACACACACGGTTGGGCGAGGAAGCCGCTAGCAGCCCGGCTGGTCGCTGGCTACAGTGCGAGAGAGGAAAGCAGCACGGCGACCCGAACAAACATTACAACGTCAAGAGTGTTCCTTTTTGGGCCACCCGCGGCGGGAGCGAAGCGGGCGTTGGACTGCTGAAAATGACCACCGAACCCGGGCATCTGTTGCTAAATGGCATCACGAGGCGGAGCCAAGTCGTCATCCTTTGACGTTTCCGGTTGCGGGAGCGTTCTTTCTGATTTGACTAGTTTGCAGCCAACTCCTCATTCCTGGCGCCGTTTCGTTTTTAACGTTGATTGGTTTATTGTTTTTTATAACGTACGAATGTATAACGTTACATGTAAATAACATACAACGTATAAATACGAACCGAGGATAACACATAATAAATCATATATAATAATAAAACACGTGTTTCCAATGTGGTCCTCCAAAAAATGTTGATAGAGGTTTCACGAGATTATGCACGAGATGAAATTAAATCAAACCCTTAGAGCATTAGCGCAACCGTTTCAGTCATTTAAGTGTGTTCGAAACAAAGGCTCTCTCTGGTTCAAGTTTCACGTTTTCATTTATCACATTAACACGTCATATACTTACTACATATGCATCATGTACTACATCATATAAATGAATAGAGGTTGGTGCTACAGTAAAATAATGCAAAATATGACCATATTAATAACAATAATAGTAATAAATAGCCAATATGATCATAAGTAAGATAGAGGGACAAAAAACATTGCACATCCCACATCTGTGTCAGCATCACAGTCAGAGCACTGCAGGCCATGTAGTGCCTCAATTTTCTCTCACAGGCATCCATATATATATATAAGAATAGACTATTAGTCTATTCACTCTCTCCATATCTATCCTTAGAATGAGGCAGTTTGACAGCCGATTAAATAACCACGTGCATAATTGGATTAGTAGTGGTAATCCAATCCTTGGCTGTAATCTGACACAGTCCAGTAGCCTTGGCCTATCAAGTTAAAGCCCATGTAGACGATCTCTAGTTGACATCATTTTGAAGATTAGGATCAATTGGTCATTGATCCTCAATTGATATGTGCAATGATCCTAATCAACAAACCAGAGCCAGGCATTCCAGCACAAAGTGCACAAAGTACATGTTCATGCTGACAGCAGCATTTATTGACTGGAGCTGTATGCAAAGTTGAAGGAGTCATGGGATTGGTCTGATGCCTTTAGGCATGTTGTCATTGAGGCAGGTAACATTGTGCCTCTTAGGCACAGGGACAATGGTTGATGATTTGAAGCAGATTGGGACTTTACTCATTGACAGGGGTGATTGAAGGAGCTGATGAACATTGGATCCAATTTGTCAGCACTGTGTCTGTTGTGGGAGGGACACCATCAGTCCCTGCAACTTTCCTGACAAAAGTCTTTATACATTTGGCGATGACAAACAGGAAATTCATATGCTGGGCACTGTGGTCTAAATACTGTGGGAAGGTGTGGGACGGTTGATGGAGTGATGGCTGTTATGTAGGTGGGGAAAGGCAGGAGGACTGCAGTCTGTTATAAGGGCTGTGTTCAGTGGGGTTGGATGGCCTGCTTATTCCAGGTAGCAGTATAAGATTTTGAGGTTGTTGGCCAGAGTGGGGGGTGGAAGCGCCTAAGAGAGCTCTCTTTTGTGTGAAGTGACTGCCAAAATGAGTGGAATGCATCTTTAAAATTGGATTAAAAGTTATCTCGTTATTCCCATCCTTCCATGTCACGTTTCTTTTCAACATTCTTGTAAAGGGGATGACCGTTGTCAAATAATGTGATAAATTCCTCAGCAAATGAAGCATCACTACAGTGAGCTACTGAATTCTCCTACTCCTTTCTTTAATTGGATTAATATACAATTTTGTATCATTATCTCTGCATACTAAAACCCGCTCTGAGATTGAACCAAAAATATAGTTATATTTATTGTTTTGGATGTTTTTATAGTTATTATTGTACAGACACAAAATGATTTAAATATTTTTTATCGTTATCTTCATAGTCACCATTGTTATCGATGTGGATGGGCTTTTAGGTTGTCTGGGTTTAAATTCTGTTATCTGTCCCACTAGTAAGTATTCCATCTCATCTGCTTGGGTTATATTAGGTTGGTTTGTAGCCTAAAACTAGTGATTCTAGGTTTGAGAAACAAACATTTGTCACCATGGTCACATTGTTATTGATGAAAAAACAAATACCACCTCCCTTTCTTTTATTGCTGATTTTATAAGATGTATGGACACAATCAGCTGATAACCTGTTTTCACACAAAAAGACTGAGGTACAGAACACTTTGTTTATCCTGGTCCACAGTTGCACTTGTAACCCTTTAATAGACTAGTGATGTGAATACTGTTACTTTATACAATTATACAATTACACAGTACGACATCTGCTTTGGAGTGATGATGAAAGAGACACAACATTTAAAAAAAGAACAAATCTAAGTCAAATGTGATTTACTCCAATGTGAACAATAAGAAGCTATGAGATTATTCTGATCATGTATAGTGATGGTCTATATAAGAGTGCCAGTCTGGGAGACTGTACTGCTTTGTCACACCCCTACAGTATAAACAATAAAGGCTGAGTCAGTAAGCCAACAACAAGACAGTGATCAGTTTAGTTCAAGTATGTTGAATGAATAAGTCATATACTAAGCACAATAAACACACTAGATCCTGTTACATTGGCAACAAACAGATTGACATTTACAAATAAGATACACTTTTAGAAATAGAAGGGCTAAATGGAACCATATAGGGTTGTTTGACTTTTTGCCACTAAGTGGAACCCTTTTTGAAGGTTAGACTTAGCACCCTCTCAGAGGGATTCATCTAGAACCCTTACTCTACTTAGAACTCACAATGTAGTTACATTTGGAACCCTCTAAGAAGGGTTCAGTAAAGAACTATCACATGTTATTGAGGTTCTAACAAGTACCATCCCTCATTGTTCATTACAGAACCCTTGCATATTATGGGTTGTGCCCAGAACCCATGCCTGTGGTTCTGGACAGAAGCCCTGTTTATGCTGGAGTTCCACTTGGAACCTTTCAGGAAGGTTTCAGCAATATCCCTTTTAACTTCTCAAAGTTCCTCTTGGAAACCTTCCAGGGGATTCTACCTATATCATTGTATTTTTTACAGGTTCCTCTTTGAACCTTTATATGGGTTTATATCAAGATCCCTTTCATATTTGATGGTTTTTACATAATCTATGTACCAATTACCAATAATACAGTCTAAATAAATTGTATTGAGACATCTGCTTTATTATGAACTCTGCAATGATAAAGAAGATGGAGAGATTCTTTGAAGATGAGCCAACTGGATCCGAGTGGCTCTGAGGATCTTTTGGAAACACTCCACATTATGTCATAAATAAGCACAGGAGCAGCTAAAGCATCAATTTAACTTTCCACACAATCTCTGCACGTCAGATTCTCCTCATCTGGGGACTTCATGTAGTCTCCTGCAATGGCAAATAGATGAAAAGGTGAGAAAAAAGATGGTTAGTGGCTGCACACCGAGGTCTCCTTAGCGCACTGGTTGAAGTTGTCTAAGCCGTAAGCTCCTACTATGTATAAACAGTATAACAAAATAAAAGGGGCTGGTAGTAAAATAATATGTGCATTATGCTGCATCGTGGCAAGAGAATAAACTAAAAAAGCCTGTCCTCCAACCATCGTCACTAAGAGTTTCCATTGTCACATAATAATATGTGCCACAATACTTTCACATCAACTGATTTTAATGCATGTGAGATGCTTAGTGTGCTGTTTTTTGTTGGGCATCAGGGGACACTTATAATACATCACCACATTCTACCAGAGAAGGCATCAGTATAACCATTAAAGGTTCACTTTGAAGCCTTGGACAGACCTCTCTAGTTGACAAAGGGGCATAGCTCATTTCTACCAAAAATAACAATTGAAATAAATAAATATTCCTCTCTCAACACACAACACTTTTGCTAGCCTCTGATTGGTCACATGTCACACGTACTTGGTGGAAGAGGAAATGTGTTGACCAAACTATTGCTCTTACATGCTTGAAAACATCAGACAGGCAGGTACTGTAGTGAAAGCACATAGCTTCCAAACCATCATAACCTGTGTCATAAAATGTGTTTGTTACTTTAAACGGTAACTTGACAGGTTAGATTGATATGTACAGCAGCACATGGTAGTGCGCTGTGATGTAAAATGTTTGAAAATGACTTTCTTCATGGATAAAATTTGAAAATGTAATGCTGCTAATCTCGTTTAAGACAAATGTGAGAAAGAGTGAGTGATTTTCTATTTAGGGAACTTTTTTTGGGTTTATGTGCTGCCCATAGAATTTTAATTGGATAGAACAGACATCCCACTGATGGCCGTGGTCATTTGATTAGTACGCCATAAAATTGCATTTTAAGGGGTAGTTGCTATGGTGACAGCGGAAGTCTGGGCAGTAAGGCTGTATAGTGTATCACACACTGTGGCTGTAGCCTAAACTAAAAAGGGTTAGCTTTGTAACGTTACAAGATTATTGTTTAAGTAATAAAATGTGACAACTTACCAACAGTAATATAAAGCGATTAAACCCAAATCAGTCCAACAATCCATAAGTAGCCTCCTTCAGTGACTTGTCGTCAGTCGGTTTATATGGAAGCTAGCCCAACGTTCAAGGATGGTGGGATGGCCGCTGCTCTGACCATCCTGGAACATCGATTTGAATGGGGATGTCCGTTCTATCTAATTCCAATTCTATGGTGTTGCTTGTAGCCGTTGCTAAAGTGAAAAATCAGTTGGTCAGTATGGCTCAGTTGGCAAGAGCACAGCATTTTCATCATTAAGGGTCAGAATTCAAAACCAGCTAACAGGTCAATATTTTATCAATAATGATAATAATAAATAATATTTGGTTAACCAAGTTAACTTACTGTATATGGGGCAATTAAAATACTAACAACGGGCAATTTCACTGATTAGCACAACTTCCACCAGGGAGGAAGAACTAATCAGTAAAATCAGCTGATGTAGTCTTTGGTTGGCTATCCTTTCAGTTACAAAATATGCATTTATCTTATAAGTGTTAGCGTGACAAAACAAATAACATACAAAAATACGGCTGAATACATCAAATGTTCCTGTCTCTCAGTGGCGGTTTCTAGCATAGGCGACATAGGCAGTTGCTCAGGTAGTCAGGTGGCTTAGTGAAACGTTACCGGGTGGATAAAAGCTGATGAGGCTCCCTAAGGGTGACAAATGCTTGGGTAGCTGCTGCCTGCGTGTGACCATCATGGATGGATTACTGAACCGGCCAACGGGGCACAGGCGCTGGGGCCCAAGAGCTCAGGGGGCCCCTAAGCCAGTGCCTGATGTGTGATAATGCTGGGGCAGCACCCATGTCCACTGCATGGTAGGAACACTGCGCCAGTGTCTGAGAAAAGAGAAAACACAGACAGACAGACACACTTCAAGTTATGGAGACCCCAAAATGTTGTTTTCCACTCCTGATCTGTCTGAGTAGGGCCCCCTGAGTCATACAACACGTGCCTCCCTCCAGACCAGCAACTGTGTGGCTGTGTGGCGATTTTGGGGCAGTGCCGGCCGGCCATTAGAGGTCCTGAGAGTGCTGGCTGTTGAAGTGTTTTGCAAAATACATGTTTTTGTAGGCCTACAATGAAATGTTTTTGCACCTTTTTATTATTTTGTGATTTATTATTTTGTTTCCTTTCCCATAAGTTCTCTAAACTCCTGACAGGTTGTTGAGGATACATATGAAGCTGTAGCTGTTGCTGTTGGATGCCATGCTACACACCCAGGTGGTATACCATGTCTCATAGCAGTGGCTTGTCGTCCACTAGGGGCGTTGGAAAAAAATGATTCTAATAGATCAATAATTTTTACAATTGTGGTGCTGGTGTATGAAAATTCAATTGATGATATATTATAATAGAAAAGTGGGATGACTGATGAAAAAACATTGCTTGCAGCCTTTGTCTGAGTGCCGAAGGACGTAATTTTCTACGCCTGACGGGAGCAGCGAAAGTTGAATGCAAGATGTTAGTGATAGAGCAGGAAGTTGGGAGAGTAAGGTTAGCTAGCTGTTAGTCTGTAACAATGGCAGTGACGTGCGGTGAGGTTCATGGTTGGTGAGGCACTGACTCCTTGGATAACTCCTCCTGGTTATTTCATATCTCATCAGCATTCTTCACACACACACACACACGTAAGGTACGTATTAAAGGTACGTAAAGATAAGAAAAAACGTAAAGTCTTAATAAGCAAAAGCTTGGGTTCGATGTCACGCTTCAAAACTCCTAAAGATTGTTAGACCAACGCGCTACCGCTCGACTACAGAGTCCTGACGTCATTAGGTGAAAATACTTCTATAAGTCAATGGCTTCACTGTCGAGTAGTGTTTCGAGCGTTTCATGAAGCTTCGGCAAAATTGTTTCAATTGTCTCTGTGTTTCTGAAAGCCTTGTTCTAGTCATCCCTAGAGATTTGCATTCATTCCTCTTCTACACTTGACTCGCCTGGCGCCTCTGAGTAGAAGAACAGCAGCACCTGTTGGCTCACGTTC
>OMOT01086016.1:0-11624 GCA_900312575.1 Acanthochaenus luetkenii | reverse complement strand
CAGTAACTACCCAAGCCTGTTTATTTTTATTTAAGAATACAAGCATATTTACATGATCAGGGGTGAGTCTTGTGTGCAGTCGGTTTACAGTGAGTCCAGCTGCTGAAAATACACGTTCCGATAGGACCGATGTCCCAGGCAGCAGACGTAGCTTCCCGCTAACTTTGCCAGCTTTGGGAATCTTCCTCCGTGAACTTTCCTCCAATCTGTGGGACTGACATTTAACGGTGGTGGAATATCCTTCAGAAAGTTGTCCACTTCTGTTTCCATGTCGTTGGTGCGGGTGAAGTAAGTTAGTGGTCGCCCAGTAGTAGCAGCATAGCATTAGCATCACGTCTCACAGGCTGAGGCCTTGCTTCCTGGACTGCAGCACTGCCTGTGACCCCCCACCTTTGTCGGTCACATGGTTCGCTTCGTCGTCTTCTGTGTAAACATGTTTCTTAATTGCAGTGCTCGCGCCCTCTTGACACAATTAAGATGAGGCCTCAAATAGTTCAATTTGATCGTTACGTTTTAAATGTTCATCGACCAAATTATTAACGGTTGTTAATCGATCAACGACTAATCGTTAACACCCCTAATGGTAACCAACCTTCTGACTGCAAGAGACTTAAAGCTGGAGTAGGCAACGTTGGAGAAATGAGCAAGAAATGTAAAGTACACAACAAATCCTCCCTCTCTTCTCCCTCCCATAACTGCTCCCTCCAAACGAGGCTCAGGTGCGTGCATTAGGGCTGTGCATTATGGACAAAATCTTCCATCACGATTTGGGTAATTTCATATCACGATAACAATATATATCATAATATAGTACGTTTTCTGTAAATTTGATGAAGAATTTGTCTATACAAGGTAACCACATGCCCCTGGGGCTGGGTATCGCTGTTACAATACCAATTTCGCTTGGATATTAAATAGATTCTCAGAGAACCAATGAGGGACAGCAGTAGCTCAGGAGGTAGAGTTCCCACCCAGCAACTGCAAGGTTGAAGGTTCGAGTTCAGCTCCTCCCAGGGAAAAATCTGTCATGGTGTCCTTGAGCAAGACACCTAACCCCAAATTGTTCCCATTGAGCAGGTTGGCGCCTTGCATGGCTGCCTCCGCCAACGGTATGATATGTAAGTTGCTTTGGATAAAAGCATCTGCTAAATGCTGTAATGTAATGCTGTAAATTGTACAAGGAACCCTCTAACCTGGTGCATTATTAAAATGTTAATGTTTATATTAAGAATTGACCCCAAAGCAGTTACATTCATGTGGTTTTTAACACAGTAGTTTATCAGAAGAGAAATGACCAAAAGAGACAAACAACTATATATTATAGTAAAAGTAAACCAACAATCAGAAAAAGAGCGCTGTCTCCTTAGTATTGGCCAAACTTGATAAATTCCAACCCTTTTATGCAAAACGCAACTCTGCTAGCTCAATGTAGTTGTAACTAAAACATTTGCCAGCAAAAACAATTGTCAAATATATTAGCTACCGCAGTTGCAAAGCTATAGCTACCTTACACCAGTTGACTGACTGACCTGAATGTGGCTCCTTCCTGATGAGCACGTCTTGGGGAAAATAACTTCCTTACACAAGTTTATCCAAGTTCCAATATTCCGTTTGGTTATGGCTGTTTCACGTCATCTCTTCTGTGGATATATTTGTGTTTTCTCTGTAGTTTGGGTGGTCAGGACTAGACTGAGCTATGATTGACAGGCAGTAGGGACGCCTGGCCGCAGAGAGCTGTCCTGATTGGTTCAGACCTACCAGGAGCGGTGAGATTTTAGAGAGCCTGAAAACAGAGGCAGGGGCGATCACAGAGGCCTGGTCTTATCTCAGACCATTTTAATTACTGATTGCTGAAAAGGTGTTGTGAAAATTTCGCTAAATAATACAAAAATAAAGTTGCCTACCCCAGCTTTAAGTGTTGGTGCTGCTTGATTTACAATTTTTTTTACAAAAACGAATCCAGGGAAGCATTCACCGATCATTGCATTTTCTGCAATCCTCTGCTTCCCACCGATAGTTTCACAGTCACACCTGGGAGATGACCAGTACTACCACATTCTTCAACTTGTGGCCATTGGTCACTTAGCAGCTCCACTGTGGTTAAGTGCCTTGCTCAAAGGCACCTGTAACAGTTGTTGTTGGGGATGGGGAGAGTGTTTCTCGTTCACTTGTCATCTCGATTTTCTCAGCAGAATGTCAAAACGAAATGGGTAAATGTCAAAGGCAGGACTAGTGTAACGGTACAACGCTCATGAAGCATATCACCCCCTATGGATACCATTCAGTTCTTTTAGCTCTTCCCTCGGTGTAACATTCACTATGCAGCAGTTTTCATCCATGTCTTATTGGACTTGTTTAGTTAAACCGATCTGACACCATTTGAAATAGTGATTGGGTTTTTATTAAATGATCATCACAAAAGTAGGCTTTGTCTGTTAAATTAAGAGAATTAAAGAATTTGCAGTGAACAACAAACTAAACATAAAATTATGCTTATCTAACCATAGTCTGATTTTATGTTAACATGGCAAACGGCTACAGGTAACAATGGGATTCTCATTTTCAATTGATTCGGTTCGACAAACATCAATTCACAGCCAAATCTAAGTAATTACACAAACTGTATTGTTGATTTAAGGAGTTTTAATCACAGAATTTGAATTGGATACAACGGACATCCCCATTCAAATCAACGTTCCAGGATGGTCTGATCTGAAAAAAGTAGCCTCCTTCAGTGACTTGCTGATGGTCGGAGCAGCAGCCATTTTCATGTGTACCAAAAATGGCTGCTCCGACCATCAGCAAGTCACTGAAGGAGGCTACTTATGGATTGTTGGACCGATTTGGGTTTAATCGCTTTATATTACTGTTGGTAAGTCGTCACATTTTATTACTTAAACCAGTGGTTCTCAATCCTGGTCCTGCTGGTTTTCTACTCTACCTGGTAGTTGATTACGTTCACCTGGTGTCCCAGGTCTCATTCAGCCCCTGATCACACCAGGTGAATGTAATTAACTAGCTGGTAAATGCCATAAGCGCCATTTTATGGTGTACTTGTCAAACAGTGGGATGTCTGTTCTATCATTCAAGTTCTGTAGTATTTCTTTATTTCCTTACTCCGCTCTAGACCTCCTCTGCATTGTAGTAATGTATGTCCGACAAACCCCACTACCTAAACTGTAATACAATCCATACCGTTCAAAACCTAGAAAGATTCTCATGTGATTTCACAAATGACTGATAGATTAGATTAGATTGCACTTTGTTGATCCCCTAGGGGAAAGTTGGTGTCACGGCAGCAATTGGCAGAACAATGCCAGAAAATAGGGAAAGATAATAAAACACAGGTAATAGTAATTGCCGGTAATAGTGGACAATATAAATAATACAATATACAAAACCAAAACTGTGCTATTTTTAAGTGTTTCATTCTTTTTCTTTTAATTTACAGCTTGTGCGAATCGCAAAAGTGCTTGGCACTGAGGACCTGTATGACTACATTGATAAGTACAACATTGAATTAGATCCACGGTTCAATGACATTCTGGGAAGGTAAGAATATCCCATATTCTTTGACCTCAGTAAAGTATTGTAAAATATTTGGCCAACTAATGGATACGCTTAAAAATCAAACAAATCTTCATCTCTGGTCTATTCCTTAGACACTCCCGTAAAAGGTGGGAGAGGTTTGTGCACAGTGAGAACCAGCACCTGGTCAGCACGGAGGCTCTGGACTTCCTGGACAAACTACTGCGCTATGACCATCAAGCCCGCCTCACAGCTAGAGAGGCCATGGATCATCCCTACTTCTGTCAGTTTGCTTTTCCCCCTTTTTATTATCTTGTGCACATCTCTTATTTATTGCTTGGGTTTATTGCCTCTAACTAAAATTGTGAGTGCACTAACTCCTGTGGATGGATTGTGTCAACATATCCTAACAAATCTATTTGGTTTACGGGTTGTTCGAATGCATTTCTGTTCTCAGATCCCATTGTCAAAGATCAGGGAAGAGGGGCCACTCCTGGAGGAATGGCTGCCAGCTCCACGCCAGTCAGCTCCTCAAGTATGATGGCCGGTAAGTCCTCTTGCACTGAGCCCTGGGTCCTTCGAATAAACCTCCATGATTGAAGGATATTTTCAGTTAATCTTCTCACTGTCCGGCCATTGTCCGATTGTCTGGAATGAAAACATTTGATCGGTGACTCGAGATAGTGATGACATGTAAATAAGAACATTTTGAAATGATGGATTGAACTTCCTGTCACCTCTAGGCATCACCTCAATGTCCTCCTCACAGCCACTGGCTAACATCGCTGGATCACCCATCATCTCTGCCCCCAACACTCTGGCCACACAAGTCCCAGCAGCCACTGGGGCCCAACCCTGAAGCCACCTCCTCGCCTGTGTTTGTGTGTGCTCATGGCCGTGTCCTGCCCAGCTCTCGGTAAAGGCCAGGGCCATGGCTCCCCTTTTTTATGTTGAGAATAACAAAGAAGAAGATTTAAATTGCTTTTCACATTCAGCTATATTTTGACATCTGGACTTGACAGAAATGTATTGTTGCACCTGTCAGGATTATTAGAATTAATTTGGGCGTGTTATTTCACAATGCCAGTGTCTAGAAATTCTAATAAGATGTAGACATGAAGAGAATGGATAATAAAATTTATTTTGTATGTTCCAAATATACAGTCTTGCTTGAAACTGTTTGTTGGGGGATCCTGCTGTTGTATTTACACTGTGAACCTTTACACGACTTCACAAAACAAGTCAGGAGTCTGGTGTACCCCACTTAACAGTGCTCGAGGGTTGCACACACTGTTATGTGCAGGAGTTGGTGGTGTTTTGGAGTTTAGATGCTATCATTCTTTAATTGGACTTTTGTAGATATTCTACAGTTACTGTCAGGTTGCATGCACCCAATGCTGAGTATCACAGGGTCAATAGTTTGCCAATTTTATGTTACTTTCACTTCTGTATGTGTATGTATGTGTTCATGTTTGTTTTTTATGAAGTCTCTTACACATGATTTTGATTACATAGACAATTTTGTAACTTTTTGTTTTATGTTGGGAGGAGTCTAATCACTTGCAAAAAAAAAACAACTTCAGAAATAAACAGTTTAAACAGGTCTTTGCGGACACTACATGTTATTGATGATCCCGTCTGTTGACTGGTTTGCATCAGGAGCTATGATTGGCTTTAAAGCAAAACAAAAGGCGCATTCTGGTCATTCTTCACCCACCTCAAAGTGCAGTTTCTACAGGGTCAGTTTTGGCGTCGAAATGGATTCCTCGTGGTTTGTGAGGCGTGTGCTAACATCTCTGTTATTCTGGTAAGCCTTGGTCAAGTGTGTGTGTGCATGCATGCATGCACTTTTACCTTTGATGGGGCATGTGAATGTAAATACCCATATTCAACCATTTTCTTTAACGTGGGCATTCAATGCCATCTTTGGTGAGCTTGAATTAAAAATAACACTTAACGTGTGTGTGTGAGAGAGAGAGAGCAACCAAAAGAATAGGCCTATTAGTGTCACCTAACCGTTAACTCATTCCGTTATAAACCCGAATATACAGATCAAACGCACCCCGCCTGTTTTTCTACACTAATCACAGCGTCGTGTCTTCATTGGTGTTTTAATGGTGCCGTGCATTGGTTGCTGTAAAGGGAGGTTCCGGATGTAGCTCCAACCAGTCGGATTCATGCTGCGTTCATGTGCTTCTCGTTAAGCTCCTCATAAAGAAGTCGGATATCGAAATCAGCAAACGCTTTAGGTCAAATGTGGCTGAAACAAACCTGATTTGCTGTTATTATATTTTACATTATTATTACAAAATGTGCCATTCACACAAAAGCGCAGGTCTACGCGGACAGTAGAGACAGTGCATTTTTGGACGTGTTGCTATATAATTGATAAATATGGCTTTCCCAGTCATATTTACAATGTGTTCAGGCGCGTTCAATTGTAATGCTAATATTTCCGACAGTACCGGAAGGCAGCATTGTTGTCGCCCCCTGCAGGCGTGTTGCTCGAACGACGAGAAGGACTTGGAGGATTTGGGTTACGAGAGGAATCCCACTCCGGCGTGGCGCGGTCGCAAAAATGGGAAAGCTCGTCGTCATCTCGCTTTTTGTTGCTGCTTTAGCGGCTCTGCTTGGAGAGAGAATTATAAACTTAAGGTAAGTTCAACAACAACTCGACGTTTTAAAAGGAGACCATCTGGCATATTAATGGGGAGGGGGCAACTATTCTGTTGGCCAACGGCCGCGTTTATATGAGAACTATTCGGAAATCACATGGCTGTCATGAACGTTCGGGTTGCAGGAAAAGGAGCCTCGCTTCCAGAGAGCTGATCCAGAATCACCTGCCCAACTGCTTCCCACTCAAACGTCTCGGTAGGTACGGAGCGGTGCAGCTTGCAGATCTAAGAGGCACGTTGGAGTGAATTAACGTTCGCTCTCCAATTCGTTACAGATCACGGGTCCGAGGATATAACGGTTCTCCCGAACGGACTCGCCCTCATCAGCACTGTGAGTATAGGAGCGTCTGAGTTCACCCCCATGACACATGAGGTCAATGTCACAGTGCCGAACACGCGTAAAGTAACCGAAGGTAGATGCAACTTGTTCTTTCAACACAACCAGACCCAGAGAGCGGCTGCAACCATTTAAAAAGTCATTACTGTCGTCATTTTAAAAAAACAATCATTCTCCTTTAAGAAATTACCGTTATCGGCATCGGTGAAATTGTTACATAAAATAATGGTATGAATGTTTTTACCTCTTTTGGGGGTTCCAAGTCTTAATTAGGGGGGTCAGACCCCCCAATCCCCCCGTAATTCGATCCCTGACCAGCATTACATTACATTACAGCATTTAGCAGACGCTTTTATCCAAAGCGACTTACATACCATCGTATATGCATACATACATACTACATCATATACCATACTACACACAAACGCATGTCTTTGGACTGTGGGAGGAAACGCACGCGAACACGGGGAGAACATGCAAACTCCACACAGAGAAAGGGCCGGGGCGGAGATTCGAACCCACAACCTTCTTGCTGAGGCGACAGTGCTAACCACTGAGCTCGCCATATCAAAACTCGTTTCCATCGTACACTATCAAGCCCGTGTGTGTGATGTAAAAAAGGAACCAAACCTTTGTTCACATTTTATTTTAATTTCAGTGTAATGGCGTAACCTGGATGATTACCAATAACAGCCGGTTCAGTTGAGCCATTTTTGAATTCACAATGTTCTCCAAAACATCAGTATTCTTAACGAGCGTCTCAGAGTAGCTTGACACGTTCATAACGGTGCGCCGCGGCCAGTTTTAGGTGATGTAGCCTCTCAAATTGCACCAAATTCATGTATTTCCCCTGGGGGAGGACGCCCCCACGCCCCTACAAGGGTTATGTCACTGCATCTGGGCTCCCCAATGTTCACCAGTCCTCGTCAACCGCCCCTTTCAGAGGTCACTTTATTATCTTGTGTGTTATTTATTTATTTTGCAGTATATTTATGTCGTAATATTCTATATATTCGTATGTTCTTAGGGTTTGAAGTACCCTGGGTTGCCGTCGTTTTCCGATGATCCAGGGAGGATCTTCTCTCTTGACCTGCAAGATCCTAGAATGAAGCCAGTGGAGTTGCGGATGTCAAGGAACTTTGATCTGGACTCATTCAATCCCCATGGCATCAGTGTTTACACCGATCAAAGTGGTAAAAGACAAGATCACTTAAATTCCACCAAAAGCAAAATATTCACAAATGTTATTCCTGTGAACTTAATTATTTATTTATTTCATTAAGGTGTGTGGTAATCCAGCGGTTCTCTACTGGAACCAAATGTAACCTCGTTCACAAAGTCACAACCAGTTGCATTAAATAGCACAATGTTAAGCTCATTGTATGGAAGCATAATCCAGTCAATATTAAAAGTCAAATGAAAATAATTTCAGTGATGTGTGCAAAAATCATGACATCATTCAATGGCAAAACCCCAGTTTTCTACCGCAGAATCACCAACGCAGAACTATAAATGCTCGCACCGCCGTCGATGCTACGCCGTACCTGCTTCGACGCAGGAGCGTAGTTTACCCATAAGCCCGGGAAACTCCACGTGTGATGAAACCGGATGAAAGGAGCAGAGAGCAGGGAAGGATGTGATGGGGAGCTAACGTCAGCTTCGTATTGTGGCGGCGGTCCCTCTGCTGCTGAGGTGGTTGGAGCTCTGTTAGGCTTCTCTTAACAGACTCCATCACACCCGTCTGGTCTGGTCACACCGCTCCTTGTGCTCCGCTCGTCTCATCTGGGTTCATAACACTTTTACCAGGCTTACGGGTCAATTATACTTCTGAAGCCGTACCTACGGCGTATTGTGTCATGATGTCTTGAGTGTGTTTCTCTCCCAGTGGGGCGGCACTTCGGTTCGGTTACCGGTGTTTTCTTCAAGTGTATGCTTCAGGCTAATGCTTTTGTCTCGTCACTTTTCAGACGACACAATATACCTGTTTGTTGTCAGTCACCCTCAACATAAAAGCCAAGTGGAGCTCTTTCAATTTGTTGAAGAGGACCACTCCTTGGTGCATTTGAAAACCATAAAGCATGAACTTCTCCACAGGTACAGTATGGTAACAAAGTGAAATTGTAACTGTACCATGAATAGGCACCTGAGACTTACAGGTTGATGTACTTCTGAAACTATCCCACATGTAAACGTGTATTTATACATAAACGTATCTATAAATGTCATTATTTCCGTTGTCTTTCAGTGTGAATGATATTGTTGCAGTGGGAGCGGAGAGCTTTTACGCAACCAATGATCACTACTTTACCCATGAAATCCTGAAACAAGTGGAGCCTCTTCTGTCTCAGCCCTGGTGTAATGTTGTGTACTACAGTCCTGACGAAGTGAAAGTGGTCTCTGAAGGATATTACTTTGCCAACGGCATCAATATCTCACCGGACAAAATGTACGGTAATAATCCGCAGGGCTATTGTCATTGGTCGCATATGCTCCAAAAATCCTATAGTTACAATGTTCTTTCTCGTTTGTAGGCATCTGTATGTGGTAGATATATTTGACCACAATGTGCATGTTTTGGAGAGGAAAGCGGACAATGCGTTGGTCTCTGTGAAGGTAAATATGATCATATATAGATTATAAAAGCAGAAATCTAGTGCAAAGGAAGTGTTCTTTAACATAACGCAGACACCATGGCTCTGTAGTGATAACCTGTACTGTCCTCACCAGTCTGTGGCTGTCGGTTCACCCTGTGACAACGTTGAAGTTGACCCCAAGTCCGGTGACCTGTGGTTAGGCTGTCACCCTAATGCATGGAAACTTTTGCTGAATGACCCCGAGGATCCACCTGGATCAGAGGTTTGTTCGTTCACTTTTACCAGTAAGAACAATGTGGTTCCCACAGAAATTGCCTGACACCGTCACCAGTATAGGCAAAATGAAAACTCTACAGTTTTGGATCTATTGAATCGTTTTCATCTGTGTTTTCCTGATCTAAACAGGTCATCCAGATCCAGAACATTCACTCCGAGCAGCCAGTGGTGACTCAGGTGTACGCTGACAACGGCAGTGTGATCATGGGATCCTCTGTCGCAGCTCCCTACGGGGGAAAGTTGCTCATTGGCACCGTCTACCACAAAGCTCTGTGCTGTGATTTGAAGTAGTCTCTCTTATGTGTGATTCCCAACAAGCAAGAGAAAAACAAAGCATGTAATTTTAAGTGAAGTGTAATCCTCGCACTTTTTGTCTAAGCACTGCTTGTGATTAAAGGGCTGTCAATCTGGCTAATGATGATTTGAGCGCATAAATACATATTTCAACACAACAACAAATTGTTGTAGTTTACCCCAGTGTACTGAACAGGATTGACTGGGAGGAGACCCAGTGGCAGACCCAGGACACGCTGGAGGGACTAGACTACATCTCCCAACTGGCCTGGGGATCCCCCAGGAGGAGCTAGAGGAAGTTGCTGGGGAAAAGGATGTTTATATATTAGAGTAATTGGACCTAGGTAACAGTGTATTTTTAATTGGTTTCAAACATTAGAACTAGCTCAGGTTTAACTTCCCAGGTGCTTGAAAAACCTGGAAATATTACAGTGATGATGATAATGTTTTTCTAGGCGTTCTCGTTTTTTCTGATTTGTAAAAAGTGCAGTGTTTTGGCTTTGTGTTGTGGTATGAATATTCTTCACTGGTGGTTTGAAAAATGTTAAATATTTACAGGTGCAATGTGAAGGATAATTCATATACTGTTGAAAAATGTTCACAATTGCCACATTGACTTGACTTGGAATACGTCAATAAAGAGTCGTACTGCTGGAATACAAACTTGGCTTCCTCTTTGTAAAACACGCTCGACTGTGGACATTGACACCTCTGTTCTATCATCAGCTTCTAGTTCATCACAGATCTGCTTTTTGGTGCTTCTTGGTTGACTCTTGACCATCCTGATCAGTTTTCTCTCAGCAGCAGGTGATCGTTTGCGTTTTCTTCCTGATGTGGCAGTGACACAACTACACCAGGCACTTTATACTTACAAACAATTGTTTGCACAGTTGATCTTGGGACCTGTAGCTGCTTTGAAATGTCTCCAAGTGGCTTTCGTGACTTGTTCAAGTCAATGATCCGCTTTTGCAGATCCGTGCTGAGCTCCTTAGACTTTCCCATTGTAGCGTTTGTGGCTTGAGTGTATCAAACGAGCCCAGAGGCACTGTAGTCAATCACAATCGCTCACAAGAAGTTAAGAGGCCACAACTTTCTACATCACCAAAATTGATAAATCAAGTTGCTGTATGTATATTTTTGACCCAGCAGATTCGGTCACATTTTCTGAAGACCTGTAATAAATATATAGAAGAACCAAAAGTCACCACGGAGCAGCTGTTTGGAAACTGCACACAACAATGAAAGGCTTGGTTGGTCGTTTTGTATAGAAGTGTTTGGGACGCTAGTAATGACACATAAAAGTCAATGCCATCTAGCGTCCCTTTGGGGCTACGGGTGTATACTGTCTTGCACTGCAGGTACACCTGCCTCGTTGCTCCGTCCTTCATCGTTGAGCAGAAAATGTGAGGGAGGAGATTCTTAAAATTCCAGTGGGCTTGAACTCTTTGTTACAAAACAGAGTTTGGGTAAGAACATGAACAGAGTTTTGAAAGACCGCTACCTCAACAACTGCCAAAGTAATCATTGAGTCATTGGTATTGATTTGATCAACAGCCCTATGAAACCCTCGCAGATAGCCTGTGGTCAGTTTGTACTATGGGACAGTAAAAATGTGGCTGAGGACACATTAGCTCAGTGGACTGTAGGGACATCGACTAGACGGTTTCTTTCTCCAGCAAAATAAACATTTGCTTAGGCCTACAGTAAAAACACTGGATCTGGATGACCTGTTTAGATCAGGAAAACACAGATGTAAACGATTCAATAGATCCAGCATGTCGTTTTCATTTTGCCTATACTGGTGACGGTGTCAGGCAATTTCTGTGGGAACCACATTGTTCTTACTGGTAAAAGTGAACGAACAAACCTCTGATCCAGGTGGATCCTCGGGGTCATTCAGCAAAAGTTTCCATGCATTAG
>OMOT01086010.1:0-12892 GCA_900312575.1 Acanthochaenus luetkenii | reverse complement strand
TCAAATCTCACCTGGCCCTTTCTGTGTGGAGTTTGCATGTTCTCCCCGTGTTCACGTGGGTTTCCTCCGGGTGCTCCGGTTTCCTCCCACAGTCCAAAGACATGCAAATATATATGTGTTTGTGTGTAGTGTGGTGCATGGTGTGATGGGCGGCAGTAGCTCAGGAGGTAGAGTTCCCGCCCCGCCCCGCAACTGCAAGGTCGGTGGTTCGAGTCCAGCTCCTCCTGGGAAAAAATCTGTCGTAGTGTCCTTGAGCAAGACACCTAACCTCAAATTGCTCCCGTTGAGCAGGTTGGTACCTTGCATGGCTGCCTCCGCCAACGGTATGACATGTAAGTCGCTTTGGATAAAAGCGTCTCCTAAATGCTGTAATGTAATGTATGTAAGTCACTTTGGATAAAAGCGTCTCCTAAATGCTGTAATGTAATGTAATGTAATGTAATATAATATAATTCAAATAAACAAACTGTAATAATTCCGGACATTCTAGCTGGCAGTTACAAATTCTAGCGTGACCTCTGCTGCCACCTATCTTGCAGCGCACCCGACCCCAGCGTTTCTTCCCGTAGATGGTGATTCCGCGGGATGGAGTGGCGTCCACGTTGCCGGGCTCCGTGGCAAACCCGGTCACCCCGGGCTTCCTCCGGGCAGGGTCTCTAAGCCTCTACCTCGTTTTTTTCATAGGGGCATTTTGAACCATTCTTAGTCTGGCCCCTCACCTGAGACCAATTTGCCTTGGGAGCCCCTATTAGGAGCACAAGGCTCCAGACAACACAGCTCCCAGGTTCATAGGGACGCACAAACCTCTCCACCACGATTAGGTGATGGTTCCCCGGACAGGCAGCAGAGAATTTCTTGAAATTAATGATGACTTGAAATACATTAAATCAGTCTCTATGCCTATGGGTTTTTTTAACATTGTTTTTATGTAACCCTGTTTTCCTTGCTGTATTTGTGGCTACTCTATGTATTGAACAGTGTCTTTTTCAGGAAGTATTGGCTCTGGATCAATGGGGAACGGGATTCCCTTTGGAAAATTTACACTCTTTCTTTCTCCAAAATGTCCACAGATAATTGCTAGAAGGGAAGGTCTGGGAAGGTCAGCCAAGAACCCCGCCGTAGGTGCCAAAGTGAAATCTACAGGACTACAATTACTTGGACAGACTGAGGCGGCAGAACAAAGTGAATGACAGGTAGGAAATAATTCATATGAATCACCCGCTGTATTATGAATAACCACCTGCTGAGAGGACATAGCACGGTCAGTTATCCACAGAATTGGTTCTGAATAGCCCTTTTTGTCATTTGTTGGTAATTGCCTTAATTCTCTTGATAATATAGTCTGAAATTAACCTCGGAGAACATTTCTTCCTTATGGCATTTACGAGACAAGGTTGAAGTTGACATGCCAGCAGTAGCACAACTATATTTAGATTATGCTACTCTGCTGTTATTTGGCTTCCTCGTGTGATGTAGATACTGTAGATCGGTCCTTTTTACTGCCACTCATTTTCATAATCTTCATTTTATCCAAAACATACAGTGTTGAATTCTACATTCTACAGGGCATTATTCTTTAATAATTTCTGCCATTGCGGGGATCACTCACATCTATTTTCTATTTGGGGTACATCTGACCTTGTGGTGAACAGACATAAAAAGGCTCTCAGTCAAACCATCATGCCTTCTTTGTTTCCTTGTGGTTCCTTGTGGATCTCATTCTCCAAAGGAGTCAAGCAGCCAGTGACTTAAATGTAGTGATTCAATGCTCCTAGCAAAATGCTTCTCTGTCCCCCTTTCTACCAAATCTCAATTATTGCCTCAGGGTAACCCCCGTTCTACACCGGACGCATCTCAGCCGCATTTTGTAGACGTCCGTCTCTCAGAACAGAAACGCTCTCATTATAATCAATGCTGCTGTCTACGACGGCTCCGTACAGGCTCACATTTCAGCTCCATCACACTGCGACCTGCAGTGTCTATTCTTTGTAACTACGCATGTAAAATGTACCATGTAAAACCCACTGCATAGGCTTCTTAACCATTTTAATACCATTATTTTGGTGTATTTTTTCTATTAACACTAGAAAGGGCAGAAAGGGAGATTTTAAATGTACATTTGTCAAACACTGTAAATTCTATGGTCCCTTCCATATTACTATGTATTTGGGCTTTAAAGGCCTGCGTTTTCAGAATTAAAAAAAACGAGGGTTGTAAATAAATGTTTTGCAATTTTCTCCCTGTACAATGGGTTGATAGACAGGTGTGAAAGTCTCTCCTTCTACTCTTTTTTTCCATTGACCAAGTGAGTGCCATCAAAACATGTAAAGTAATTTCACATTACTCACATAGCTTTAGAACAACAGTGTGGTGAGGTGAACAGAGCTCCTGGACATGAAACGTGGGATAGCCATCTGTGGATAAACTGAAAGCAACCATTGTATAGTATTTTGCTTCTGTATTTCCATAGAATATAAAAACATGAATATCGACAGCTACATTTTTTTCAAACTATGCCAAGGAACCACTTCAGATAAATCCTGTGAGACTGTTGACTCTGGGTCAGGAAAGAGGAGAGATGAGTGCGTAAAAGCACATTTCAAAATGGATTTAATGGACAGAGCTCATTATATAGTACGTGTAAAAATTTACATTTTGTAAATGTTATTCATACTGGTTATATTCTATTATTTTATACTATATAACACTGAAAGGTAGGCTGTAGGAAATGTGAGCGGAGTGCTTGAAGAATTCCATGCAGTAAATTCACGATGATTGAAGAATCCTGTCATGTTTTTTAAATACCTTTTGTTCATTACTGTTTCATTCATTTATTAATGTAATTGCTCCGTTTGTTTTGACGTTTTAGTTTTTTTACTCAAGTGCTTGGCGATGTGCCTGTAATATTTCACATAATAAAGTAATGGCTATGCCTCAGTTTCCCCCTGTATACTGTATATTGTTGTCTTTTATAAATAAATACACAGACACCGATTTGGTTGTGTTGTTTTTATTCCAAAGATGACATTTTGAAGTATGGCGTTTTTTCCCTATGTAGGCTACATTAGGTTATTAGACCTGCTGTGGATGCAGACATCAGCTGTAAAGCTGTGTGGTCTGTTGGCGTCTTTTCTTGGCTGAAGCCTATAGTCCAGACAACAACTGATAATGATCCTGTCTCTCCATGGTTACCTTCTTTCTTTGATATATTCCTTTTGCTTTCAATTATATATATTCATCATGGACTGATGTTCTTTTTCTGTCTATTTTATATTTTATTCAGGCTACAAAAAATATTAATAACTGAACTAGCGATTCCCTAAGTAAAATAAAGAATCACTTTTATGAATGGTAGGCTATGCAGCTCTATGTGAGAACACTGTTGATGCTGCATTCTGGAGAAAGTTGAATGAAGTCTTCAATGATGTATGTGAATGAATTATGTGCTGATCATATATAGTCTACATAAGTCAGTATTTGATAGGAAAAAAGCTGGGTGTAATTGTCAATATCAATTATGTATTTCCATTTCTGCTTGTGTATTACGAGTCCTTGTGCTTCATTTCAGCTTCATTTCAGCTTCATTTCAGCTTCATTTCAGCTTCATTTCAGCTTCATTTCAGCTTCATTTCAGCTTCATTTCAGCTTCATTTCAGCTTTTTTGGATGCGCGGCTAACACACAACTAAAACGGAACCCGTGCAGACACTGACGCAGGACTCACGTCTGCTGCTCATGTGCTGCTGACATGCTGCTGATGTGCTGCTGACGCGACACGTCCGTTGTAGAACAGGGGTAAGGTGGAAAGAAGGTGAACAAAAAAGTTCTTAAGTGGTTGTTGAATGAAGTCAAGGCCATTAATAGATGGCAATAATAGTTTCGTTTTTTATTAATCACTCCAATTTAACACTCTAACCGTTGAGACCTTTACCTGTTGAAGGACACTGGTTTCTCATTGCCCTTGTCTGTCCAGCCATAAGAATGTAGAATAAAGGACCCGAGATTAGGTTGACTATTGTGTTTCTGTAAGCCATGAAAAGCATCTGCTGTTAGGCTTTAGTATGTGGCCAGGTACTATGTCCACATCAATTTTGAGAGTGCAAACGGAACTAAAGCTTTCTGGCAGTGGCAAGTGGGGGAAGGAGAAAAGAAATCACTTCCAACATGTTTATCCTCTTCAGTAAAGCCAAATACACCAGGGAGGGGGAGGGGGGACAGGAAGCAATGGGGTTTATAGGAAATGTGCTCTTAATATTGAGAGGCAGTACTACTAACAATACCACTGGTGTGACATAGCGGCTACCAATCTCCTCAACCATGCCCTCGTTTGTTTACAGTAATTATATGAAGGTATCACGATTAATTTGACAATCATATGTTGATGGTTAAAAATGCCACACACAACACCGTTAACGCATCATCCGTTTAATTTTGTTGTTGTTTGTTTCGTTTTTTGATGGATTGCCATTGAACACAAATGTGTCTGAGATGCTTCTCTAATGTGTAATTTGTGGTCTCGTCATCTGTCTTTGCATGTTGACCGCAGCATTAAGGTGAATCTCAGACACTTGTTCATTTATCTAGTGACTGTCTGGCTGACTCCAGCCCTCCGTAGAACATCAGACATTATGGTACCTCACTGCTTGGCACAGTTTCACATAAATAGCTCAAGGGTACCACAATGTTTGCAGTTGAGTTGACGGGGAAATGTCACATCATCTAAAAGAGGAGTCGTGTTTTATTCATGACTAATATACTTTTCCTTCAGACTGGCTAATATGGACCGTACTCATAAAGGGCAAACACCAAGCTGTAATAACAAATGATATAAATAAATATAAGAAATAACTAAAACAAAACAAGTATTATTGTAGGAGGTACAGTAGTATGCGCTGTAGAAACATTTTGCCAAAGGCCACTTTGCCATATATATACATATGTATATATATAGTATATGTATAATACATATTTCTGAGGAGAAGTATTAACTATATATTCACAGGGTAGTCATAGTCAGGCAATTTCAGTGTAAAGATTTAAAATGGGATTCTTCCTTTTCCCTGCTGTGACTCACCCATCCTGGTGTGGGAAACCTTGTGTACAGTAAAGCCAGTGCATCGCTAGTACAAATGTAACTACTTTAATATGCAGTTTTTCGGTGTAAAAATGACATGTTGCAATGTCAAGTGGTGATAAAGAATGTCAGTTGGAAATTGATAATGATGTTTATCCCAGCTGTCCGTGGGTGTTTTCTTTTAAACAATAGAAAGAGTTGATTTTAGCTGCACTCCTTTAGAAGCTACACAGTATGAATATCTGTTCCCTTGTTAAGATAGCAACTGCCCACTACTTCCACAATGGGTTATTAATCATTCTAACTTTTTCTATATTTATATATATCTATATTACAGCGTTAAGTCTGTTAGAAAAATGATAATTTTTGGTGTCTCTTTTCAGCTCTCAATGCTGTAGGGGACACCAAGATGGTTGTAACATAGGGTTAATTGTTACACTGACAGTTTGACCAGTTGGGAATGGTGGTGAGTTCACAGAATTTATGGGAGGATTATTTTGAGATAATAACGTAACATTTCTGATCCAGTTTTGTTAGCATTCTTAGTGTTGTCGATAAATGGTTTAGCTTTTAGCTATGTGATGGCTGCCAGGGATGGGTATTGCTGTGACACTTTCCTCAAAGAGCATTCAACACAACCAACTCAGATATATTCTCTCTCTCTCTCTCTCTCTCTCTCTCTCTCTCTCTCTCTCTCACACACACACACACACACATGCACAGGCCTAGTGTGTTACTATGTTTAGATGTTAAAATGAGATTTTACATTTCAAAGTTAATACATGTGTGAACAAGAGAGGCATTTATGTTACACGACATGTTTAAAGTTTTGAAAATGATGAAATGTTGAAAATGTTACAAAAATGTAATATTCAAGTCACTTCCAGACTTAGTTGAAAAATTGAGTTTTTTCAAACATTTTTCAAACATAAAAATTATTGTATACATTTCACAGTGTGGGCCTTATTTCAGCATTGTTTTAATTTTTATTTTTTACATCCATCCCCAGTTAGTGTTACAGCTCAACCGGTAGCAGGGTAGGTTGTAACAGTGGAACTCTTTGTATTTGACATTACCTCACATAATCTGTGATTGTGAAGTAGAAGTCTAAAGGACTATTATTTGTAGTAGACAAATAGGCGTATATTGTACAAAGTATGAGAGATCCAGCACAAACAACCACTGAGTTATAGATGCTGAAACCAGTGTTAGAACCATCCCCGGTCTCCCCTATAGTATCAGCCTTCAATATGTGACAGGAAGCTCTTACAGCCTTGATGACATAACATTGATGACTTGATCTGCAGAATCTTATTAGATTTTGTGTTGTACTTATCAGCAAACACAAATGTCTAGAAACTAATAGGTATTTCTGATTACAAAAAGGAAATTGTAATCCATTATCATTTTACAGTGATACAATTACAGATACGTCTTGACATTGAAGCAGTTTATTATTTGTTGGATTTCTCAAAAGCACGTTGAAGGGAAATAGACAGAACAATAATGATACACATCTTGAAATAATGGTTGATACTGTTTGCAGATGATGATACCAGTACTATTCAGTACTGGAATGACAAATTAATGTTTGTTTATCTGCATATTCTATAGTCCCACCTGACATTAACATGCATCTTGTAGTCACAATATTATTTTTCTTGATTTCATTTACACCAGACCTCTCCAGTATACAAATTCAAATCAGACTTCCCTTTCCATCTCGTAGATTGCCATGCACATCACTTTCACTCGTGATATTTACATTCTTTAAAACTAACAGTAAACACCTAGACTCACTTCTTTTGAAGTAGTATGTTACTATCTGAGCTGTCTGCCACCCGTTTAATTTACGTGGGCTTCCTGGTTGGATCTGAATGCATACTATTTACATATTGTTATGTGTGGATTGGAGACCCATTGTATTTACATTTTGTTGGTAATGTGGCCAAACCACCTCTGACCACCTCCAGAGGTGGTTTGGGTGATAAGATCTTCAGTGCATCTGGATTTTAAGCATTTTCTGATTACATTCCACCCAGGATGCATGTTAGTTTAAGGTAGAAAATGGGGTCAATGGATTTTGTTGGTAACCCAAAATTCACTGAAATTAATCAGACGACATCACTGAATTTGAGTGATGTTAAACAGTAATCAGGAATCTGTAATAAATTACAATTTGACAGTTAAAGTGAGATCTTTTTTTGGGGTATTATTATTATTATTATTTTATTTGTCTCCATCTTTGTTGCTGGTCATTTGTTAGCTTGTTTTTGTTTCTGCACTTCACTTCCCAGAGATAACTTGTCAATCAAACAGTGTGTCCAGCACTGTGACGTCTTTCTCCTTGGACTTTATGTTTATGAAGTTTGAGTTTCTGTAGTTGGCGCTTTTTTCTTTGTCTGTTCAGTCATGGTGGAGTCAATCACTGCTCATGATAAAACTGCTGTTGCTACTGCCGGAAATGTAAAATGCATCACTTGCTGTGTACCAGAGGATTTTTCCCAGGAAAGACCTACCAGACACCAGGGCCCTGTAGAAAACATTAATGTTGTCCTATGAAGAACAGTACAAAAAAATCTGTATTTATCAAACATGCGCAGGCAGGTCGTACGCACACCGCCATTGATAAATCCCACACGTTGTAAAACCACCATGCTCGTGCACATTTGGGATCATTTGCATACAGAAACGCACCCAATCAACCATAGATGGTTACAAAACGTCCCTTTAAAAGCCATGTGAATATGGCTTTTTTTTCTCACTGGAATAATGGCACAGAGAGCAAATTGAGTTTTGTATGGGCTGTGGTTGTTTGCTCTATGATGATCACCGACTGGAGGTCATAGTTTACCCTCCTTTTTATTTAATACTACATCACTGTACATTAACTGAATGAAACCACTTTCTGTTGACATAATGACATTTGTTGCATGATGGTGTTTTTATTGCTACGTGGGTTCAGTCTATTGCACCTATTATATTTTGACATATAGCGATGCCGTGAAATTCCGTCTTGATCTCGGCATGTTGTGGAATAGTATAAGGGAACTGGATGTAGTTCAGCCTCAGAGAAATCATGGCATCCAACACTGCTGCATAATCCTGCTCATTGAGGGTTGGGAAATGCTCGATCTATCCAACATAGGTACCAAATCATGTCATAAATCGAGCAAACTATGTTTTGGCTAGCGGTATCTACGTACAAGCCACCCTGTGCTTTCAGAAAATAGATCAGCGGTCTCTGAAGATGCTCCATGGGAGCGCACAGTGTGCCAAATCGTCCAGTAATGCAAGATGAGCCATGTTACATTCATTTAGAAACACCTGTCACAGATGTTTTTAATATATTGTGGCTCACTCAATATGTTCACACCAACTAGCCAGCACTACATGGCTGTTTCTAAGTACACTTAATTATAAAAAAATAAATAAATACACAACCTATGTAGATGTTGAAAGTGTTTGATGCATATGGTTGCATTCATTTGCTGCAATGCTTTCCATTTGCAGTTTCCCTATTATACCACTGGATGCTGTGTGTACGCATGGTCAGACCTGTGCTTAAATTTAAGCACATTCTTAAGTACAAGTACAAATTCCACACTTTGCGTAGAAATGATCGTATGCCTGGATTAAGCACAAATCTGTACATATGCACTGTTGATAAATGAGGGCCCAGCTGTTTGGAACAGCAAATGTAAAACTTTCATGAACTGGGTATGATTTGAATCACTATTCTGTTTTATCAGTCAGTGACAGAGAGTAGCAAAACAGACATTCATTTATATAAAAGTGTTGCAAATTATTACTTTAACTTGAACACTAAACCGTGGACACAACGTACCCTTCTGGATCTATGAAAGCCAGCACTCACTTGCAGAAGCACAAGATCCAATTTAATATAATCCCTTTACAATCAAATTTCACATTTGCATCTTGTATCTTATGTAGAGGGAGTTGACATTGGTTGGTCCAGTGCAGCCTGGCAGACTTGACAATGCCCTCTAAACTAGCAACTTAAACACCTTGTAAGGTGACTTCATATTTTACCTCAGCCTCATGTTATTAACAACCTGTTAACATGGCTGGATGGTGATTACCAATGCTCCTTCCCCCAGGACCCTGGCTAATGTTTCCAGTAGTATGTCTGTTGCCATGCCCTATATCTCCTTTCTCAATTATACATGGTTGAAATGGGAAATTAACATAGGGCACATCATAAAAAGCTTGATAACAGAGCTAATACAATTACATTAGAGTGATTAAAAAAGGTTAAAACGGTGATTATTACATTGATCATAAATGCATTCAGACTTAATTTAATTTAACAGTGCTATATTGCTGTAGTTAAAATATTTCCTTTTAAGAGTTTTGAGTGTGCATGCGTAAGGATTCATTATTGAATAATTGTTTGTGTTGTGCATTTCAACACTGGAAGGCTCTGAAAGGTGATTTCTTTTCTTCAGTGGCTGTCCAGAGATAGGGCTTAATTACAGTGGATAGCCTTATCTCCACTCTCTAATCCGCTCTTTGGAGTCTCCCACGCTCACGCCATCTAGTCGTCGATATCATCAGACTGTTGGCAGAGCCAGACAGAGAAAGTGATCCCCAATTTCTCTGTCACATTAAGGCTCATTCATGAAGTCTCAGCCGTGGACCCGACTTAAGAGCTCCAAAGTGGGAGGAAAGAAGAATCGCTTGGTGTTGGATCCTCTCCCCGTCTGAGGTCAAAGCTGACTGGCACATTACCCACTTTTTCTTTGTCAAGTGGATGGACTTCAGAATATGTAGTATAATGCGATCAGACAATGGGCTCAGTTCTTTGCCAGGAGCTATCTGTTGCGGACATTGCTTCTCTGATGTGGGGAATTTTATTGTCTCCCCGCTTGCTCGAAGTGGTATATGTCCACGTCACTTACAAAGGTTGTCGCAGATGGACAAAAATATTAACTTTAAGGGGAATTATGTAATCTATGACCTGTAGGAATTGCAATAACATTTATAGAATTAGGGCAGAGATCCAACATAAACGTCTAGTGAAGAGGTAATTCATCACCATGCTAAATACTTGAATAATAATACCGCTTTGTCATTTACTTTTTTGACTTGCGAATTACACTTTTTAGCCTTCGTAGCTTAAAATGTTGCCAGACGCTCGTAACATAGCATCTGTGCGAGTGTAAATAATTGTTCTGGTGCGACCGGTTTTTTACTGTTTTTCTTTTCTTCACTTGAACGTCCCCCTTCTTACCTTTAATGCTGATTCTAGATCGGTTGAGATTAGCCTTCAATCACTCCCTTTCGCGGCTAGCTAGCATTATCGAAAGCTAAAAACATTAAGCGAACGTTTACGGCATATTTTAGTAACGTTACTGATGTAGTCGCTGTGGCAGCTGAAACTGTTGGTGATGGTGATGTGGCTGCACCAGCAGCGAAGAAGGTGAACAGTTTTCGGAGAGCGGCTGAAGGACTTTGAATGTCTTAGGTATGAGAGTGGTGCAATGAACAGTGTACATTGTAAAGCCTGTGGGACGGAGATCAAGGGTAACTGCATTTGCAACAGAGTCGACACATTTTAAACGTGAGAGCTGAACTAAGCATGGAGACGAAACACAAGACATCCTGTGACAAATGTGTGGTAACGAAGAATTCAGGCTCGATTGGTCAGTTATTCAACAACGATGTTATTCAACAACAATGCCATTCGCAAGCGCACCGCTGCTAAAGTTTTGTCAGCTCGGTACATTTCGGTCATCAGTGATGGAGACACTGTGTCTGTCAAAGGTTGTGTATGTCCACATCTTGGTTGATGGTCAGACATGTGGAGGCGGAACACGCCAGTGCTGATAGTGAGAAATGTTTTAAATAAACGATATGTACTATATAGTAATAAGTAATTACCTGCAGTTATCAATGACAATATTGCTATATGAAGTTCACTTGTAATACCACAATTATTCCATGTTACTTACTGTACATTAGGGATGTTTTTCTTAGATTTGTCTTGTACACGTTTACACCCTGAATTTTGGTGTGTACGCGGTTCACTGTAACATGACGTCACAGCCACAGAGGCCAATGACACTGGTCGGAAACTCTGGTAGTTGCTAGTAAGTAAGCAAGCAGTTATGACGGATTAACGTTAGGAGGTAAATATAGGTTAGAATATAATAGAATATACTTTATTGTTTCAAAATGTTTTCATAAAATAAACCAGTGTAATGATATTCTAATCAAACAGCCTTCCAATGTCGGAGTGTTTTTGTTATTGAGACAGACCTTCAACCGTCCTGATGATGTCATGTGAGATGCCTCTCCTGATAACTACGGACTACGGGCTACAATCATACAACGTCTATTTAGAATACAGGAGGCTACTAATAATAATAATAATAATACATCTATCTGTAATACAGGAGGCTACTAATAATAATAATACAATAATACAAGTTTTTATTTGTAATAAACAAAACATTGATTACAACAGCATTAATCAATATCGGGAAAGAAACAGTCAATTCTTCAACCATTTCAACTTAGTGCTTAACAGTAACCTAATGTGAGGATCTGCAGGAACAGCTTGCTGAATAATCTGATCTAAAATAAAGCATCTAATTAAATATAGGTTACTACGTTAACGTCACTATAGACTATTTAAACTAGAAAACTAGACTACGCTAGGCTTCGGCCAGACTAGACTATAGCATATTTCAACTCACAACTCAGTGTACTTCATATTGCTTTTTAAAAACAGTAGCATGTCCACATTTTCTACCATCAAGCGGTTTCTTAGCTTGTTGACCAGAAGAAAAGGTCGTTTTCACCGGCCTCCATTCCTTACTGCTCGATCATACATTTGTTGAATCCGCTGCGTCATCGTCCACCGGCTTGGGACTGAGTAAGACGGCTCAACATGTTCCTAAAGCCTGGCGCATCCACTTCTCTTAACGGACTTGTCTTTCATTTCCGAGACCAGCTGGGTGTTTTTCACGGCTCTCTGTGGAGTAGAGGAAGCATTACCCTTGTTCCAAATCTGCGGTTGCGTGTTTTAGCTGCAGATGATTGTTCATTGAGCTGGTACTCCCCCTTTCAGTCTTAACGCACACCACCATGTTCCACTGTGTTGCCATCCATGTTGTTTTGTAAAATACTTCCAGGCTTTTGCCGCGGCACTCATTTTGATGCTGCTACATCCTCCACTGTGTGGCATAGAATTTGAATTGGATAGAACGGACATCCCACTGTTTGCCGTGGTCATTTGACTAGCACACCGTAAAATGGCGCATATGGCATTCAGGGGTTAGTTGTTAAAGTGACAGCGGAAGTCTGGGCAGTAAGGCCGTAAAGTGGATCACACTGTGGCTAAACTAAAAAAGGTAGTTTTGTAATGTTACAAGTCCACCTACATGATTGGTTCTCCCTGATGGCTCTCCCTGATCACCTGTACTGATTGGTTCCTGTTGTTCCAGATCTGATCATCCAATCAGCAGGCACCATGAAACATTTGTTTTTACATTTCGTGTAATCCATCCTAAACGGATAGTGTTTCATTTTCGTGTACAGACCCCCATCCCTACTGTACATATATGTTGTTTTTCTATTTTAATTGTTATTGTAATGCTGATTATTTTATTAATATAGCATTATATTGTAACCCGTGTAAAATGGATTTGTAAGTCAATTGTGTTATGGAGCTGTGGAGGTCCACTTCTTGTTGGACCATTTTCAGGCTGTACTGGAAAGGTACAAAATGGAAATGATTGATCATAATATCTTCTTCTGAATGTTTCTGTGTTAAAAGTCCATATAAAAACCA
>OMOT01086005.1:0-16108 GCA_900312575.1 Acanthochaenus luetkenii | reverse complement strand
GATATATAAAATAGAACAAAACCACAGAATCAACGCGCTATAAACATGTCAGAAAGTAACAAGAAAATAGCAATCTTAGTAATGATAACAAATATAGATATGGAATAATCACATCACATCAAATTCTGACTGCATAAGAGCTTATGAATATAATTACATTACAAAGCTATATCAAGTATAACAAGTATATATCATGTACAATTTGAAACCAAAACAGTTTGTTTGCATAATAGACAGCACAATACACAAACATTGAGGGGGTTGATGATGCCTCAGCTGGAGACTGTAATTTATTGTAATTAGATACTGACCCCTCAATTTACAATTGTAGTACATATTTATAAACATATATAAATTGAAAAGTAATCTGGTACTTCAGTAACAACAAGAAAACACACACAATAGTGCCAAGGCCTATCACACCATCAGTTGACTCTGGCCATTTACAGTACATGGTCGACCATTGCACCTTGGGTGTGGGGCAACTGAGAGGTTTTGTCGAGTTGGTTAGGGTTAGATTAAGTATGAAATAAAATCATAACCGTCACGTTTAGCTACCATCAAATGCCCTGAAACACAGACAAAGTAGCCTACAGTCAGCTGACTGGTCCCTTTACTAAAATGGGGAGGGGGCAGTTGCGTGTAGACTACGCCATGTAAGCCAAGTTTTCAGGCTACATCATGAAAGAAATAAAACTACTAGCATGAAATTATAAGTCATCACGTTTGATGATGAAATGCCAATAAAAATAATACTCCGAATTTCACACAAACAACGCGACTGCGTCAGCTAACATTAGCTTGTCCCTTTACATGATCACGTGACCGGGAGGAGGGGGGCGGTCAATGTAAACATCGCTTTACCAACACCAGTATCGGTGAAACTTACAAACATGTACTGCAAAGAAAGACCATTACTTACTCATAAACTAGATCCACGTTAATCAAAAAATGTGCGTCGCATTCCTCGTCAGTACCGTCAGTACCATCTGTAGAATCCTCCACTTCAACATCACTTCTCCTCTGAATCTCTTCCAGAGCTTCCAAAATGGCAAACTTCATTTTCTGCTGTTTCCTCGACATTGCAAATGTGGAAAAACACCCAAAGTAACACCGAAGTTGAAGTGCGCTGTGAAGCGCCGTGCGTCATGCGTAAAATCCCAAAGAGCCGTGTGAGCTGCATCCCTTTACGCAGGGCTATATATATGCCATGCCTGCAGGTAAAGGGACACATGACCCCTCGTTGGAAAGCTCGCGAGGAGTAGAATAAGATTATGGTGATGTCCTCATCTGTAGTAATACCAAACAGCCAAAAGATGGCAAGACACAAGGACACTTGGATGTGAAGTTTGGCTGTGTGTTTGCTGTGGGGCTGACAGGAGTTGTTAAGCTTTGACTATTGATTGCTTGCTATCATTTGAAATGGTAGAGTGTCTAGTTTCATATGATACCTGACACGGCGGCATTGAGTGAGTGGATCATTTTCCAAGCTATGTTTTGGGGAAAATGACTATTTTCGCCAATGACTATCACTATCAAGACGGTGGACCCGCCCGCAAGTCCGTCGGGCTTAAGGGGTTAAACATGAGACAGCCAATCCTGTGCGGCGGTGTACTGGATAGTACAGTGGAGGGACAGGAAGTGATGCATTTTAAGTAACATCCAGGGCCCTCCATTTATCAACAGTGCGTAGATAACATTCAAAATGTTGTTGTACAAACAACATTTTGAACGTGTCAGTATTTTTCAAATATACACAGGCAGGTCGTATGCTCAACGTTGATAAATCTCACATGTTCTAAACCACCACGCTTGTGCACATTCAGGATCATTTGCATACAGAAACGCCCCCAATCAACCATATATTGTAACAAAACATACATGTGAATATGGCTTTTTTCCCTCACTCGAATAATGGCACAGAGAGCGAAGAAAATAAACTATTTTACAACAGAAATAGAGGTGGGCCTGATTGAGTTTGTATAGGCTGTTGGTGGTGTTTTTGCCTTATGACGACCACTTCACCCACCTTTTTATTTGCCACTACATCACTCACTGAATGAAACCCCTTTCTGTTGACATAATTAAATTAGTTGTGTGATAGTGTTTTTAGTGCTAGGTGGGTTCAGTCTATTGCTCCTATTATATTTTGAAATCCAGCGATGCCGTGAAATAGTGGTGGGTTTCCTTCCACAGTCCAAAATCATGCATTTGTTTGTAGTATGGTATATGATGTAATTATTATATGATGAAGTATGTATATGGTCTATGATTTTATGTAAGTCGCTTTGGATAAAAGTGTCTGCTAAATGCCTTAATGTAATGTAATGACATTCCCACTTGATGTCAGTTTGTTGTGGAATTGTAACTGTATGGGAACTGTATGTAGTTCGGGCTCAGAGAAATTCTGGCATACAGAGAAATAATCAAAATGTCAGATCTATCTCCAATCTCACACTGGAACATGCCGGTGGCCAAAATTCCCAGGGTGGACAGGAGTTGGATATTCACAGGAATAGGCTTTTGTGCGGTTAGTTTGTCACTAGGTACCAAATCATGTCATAATTCAAGCAAAATATGTTTTGGCAAGCGGTATCTACATACAAGCCACTCTGTGCTTTCAGTAAATAGAACAGTGGTGTGCCAAATTTTCCAGTAATGCAAGATCAGCCATGTTGCATTCATTTGGACAGACCTGTCACAGATGTCTTATAGATTTTGACACCAATTAGCCAGCACTACATGGCTGTTACATCACAAAATTGTTTGATGCATGTGGTTGCATTCACTCGTTGCAATGCTTTCCATTTGCAGTTTCCCTATTCTACCAATGGATGCTTTACATATCCATGGTCAGACCTGTGCTTGAATTTAAGCACATTCTTAAGTACAAGTAGATAAATTCCACACTTTGCATTGAAATGATCGTACACCTGGAGTAGGCACAAATCTGTGCGTACACACCCTTGATAAATGAGGGCCCTGGTACTGTTAGTAGACGCTAATGTTAACTACCATCACCACCAAGGATGAAGCTGCTCAAGCAGCTCTGCTTTCTCGTCTTCTGTGAAGGAGGTTCATAAATTATCTTAAAGAACCATTCTGCTTGTTTTCACACACTGATCCAGCTGGAGCTTGTTTGTTGTCTTACGTCATTAAATTCTGACCAGAGTAGCTACTGACGTGCCATGTTGTCACAGAGCTTTTGTAATATTAAGAATTACTACTAATAATAATAATCTGTGTTGTTGCTGTTTAGCTGATTCCTCTGCAGGGCCCCTTGAAGACCATGCTGCAGATCTCTGTGGTTCCTCTCATCAACAGTAAGCAGTAATTCTAACTAGATTGCAATGTCATTTTATATAATGCAACGGAGCATAATATAGTGATCAATCAGTTGTGTGTGTGTATGCGCAGACTGGACTAAGAGAGGAGTTCAGATTCCTCTGGCTGATGGAATGGACTTCATAGAGGAAGTGGTTGAATATCACAATGTAAGTCTGTTTACAATACTATTCTATCCTATACTGTACTATATTACGGGTTAGGGTTAGGGTTACACCTACACCCTACCTGAACTGACCTATCTCCTTCTACTCTTTAAAAAAACAAATACTAATGACTTTTACTACTAATGCTACTATTCCTATTGAAGTGTTCCATACTACTTGTTCCTATTGAAGTGTTCCATGCTACTTGTTCCTATCGAAGTGTTTAGCTGATGAAAGACTGCGTTGTATAGTTGGTCTGACTAATGTTGACGAAAAATGTACTATTGTAAGTCGCTTTGGACAAAAGCGTCTGCTAAATGATGTAATGTAATGTATTATACTATAGTGTACTTTACTACTCAACACTACATTATACTGTCCACACCAGTACTACAATGTCCTCTCCTGTCTGCAGGGCTACATAGTGATCGGAGCTAACTTGCACTTCAGTCGAGGTCTGAGGGAAATGATTGAGAGGAAGATGCAGGTAGAGACAGACAGCATCAACACTGTCTGAATATACAAACTGACAACACTCCTGCAGCTGTAAAGACCACAATACCTCGACAATAGTGAGGCAATGTAGATGGGCAACATTGATGGAGATTGGCAACTAGGATCAAATCAATGTGATTCCATAGTCAACTCAGATTTGAAGCCTGATCTGACCTGATATTTAAGACACAAAGCTTTACAGCTTTAGTTCGGCTCTGCTCTGTTCCCAAGGCTGAATATACAATGTCTATAGAAAGTCATCATCCCTTTTGAAAGTCAATAATTGTGAAAATTGTCTTACAGCCTGAAATGAAAATACACCAAATCCATCCTTTTCCAGCTAACATGACATTTCTGAAAAGTAACACCCTAACCATAAAAAATGAAAAACTAGAACAGGTTTGGAAAAGTGATCAGTCCCCAGATTTAATACTTTGTGGAGGCACTATTTGCATTAATTACAGCCATCAGTCTGTTTGGATATGTCTCTACCAGCTTTGCACACATAGATTAGACAATATGTGCCCATTCTTCCTTGCAGAACTGTTCGAATTATGTCAAATTATGTGGTGAGCTGCGATGTACTGCACTCTTCAAGTCCATCCATAGATTTTCTATAGGATTTAGGTCAGGGCTCTGACCAGGGCTCCAGACTAACTTTTTTCACGACCGTCCCAAAATACAATCTTACCCTCCCAAAGTGAATATAAACAGTCCCAAAAATCAAAATGTTTTTATTACCATAAAAAACACCAAATGATTAAGAAATAAATATTTTAATTTTAATTTTAAATACAATATTAACAATAGGCATAGATCAACAAAACTATATTTGAACCCCTTTTATTGTCAGAGTAATACTGTGTGTGAGTAGAGGGGGAGAGAGAAGTGTCTGCTGCCATCACCATGCTTCACTGCAGGCAGTGTGCGAAATACCCCACTGCAATTGGGGGGTCCCACCTGGCAGCTATTTAATGACCAAATAAGAGGAAATACCCAAAATAAGACGACGATTATCTTTTTCGGACTATAACGTGGCAACCGTAACACATCAGGGACGGCACCACTGAGGTAAATGTTCAACAAAGAGATCTATTAAACTGGGGACCAGGGAAGGGGAGGGATTGTTGTCACATGCACAGATCGACCAATCTCCACCATAAAGACTTGTAACTCCTTCAAAGTTGCCACTGACCTCTTGGTAGCTTCCCTGGTCAATCTTTTCCTGGCTCTGTCATCCTGTTTGGAGGGACGGCCCAATCTAGGCACAGTGTGGGTATGCCTTCCACTTCTTAATGGTACTCAGAGGGATAGTTAAAGCCTCAAGGAACAGCCGATTTTATTCTGAAATAATCAAAACCACTACAATTAATGTCAGGTGGAGGCCAATTAGCTTGTGTGTGATTTGGAACGTGATTGGTTATACCCGAGCAAGTTTATAATTGTATTCTGAGGGGACTGATGACTTTTCCAACCCTGTTATTCTAGTTTGTATTCTAGGATTGTACAATTTGTATTACTTATCAGACATTTTGCCTTTTTTCACTTGAATGTTGTAAGCCTAACAAAAATATGGATTTCATGTATTTTCATTTCAGGCTGTAAGATGAAAAATAGTGACCATTTCAAAAGGGTATGACACTGTATATGCCAACATCAATATGTTTAACATTAATTTATATTTAGAAATTAAACAGATTGTACTGTAGCAATAGCAACATCACACACCTGTCTAATGCACTGTCACCATAGCAGCCAATCACACAAAATATAGAAAGTACATGATAGTCTGTTATGTAATGTATTGCGCTATTTTGTGTGGACCCCAGGAAGAGTAGCTGCTACAAGAGTATATGGGATCCTAATAAACATCTACTCAAAGCTTATGCTACTTAAAATAACAAATCTCAGGTAATGGATAATCAGACATGGTATGTAGGATGGTGTTTTAATTCAATTGGAGATTGTGTTGTGTGTTGGACAGCAGCTCTCCCTCTACAGTGAAATTACATTTACAATACAATCAAGATGACGGTAAAAACTAGGAAAATAAGGCCCAGGTTGAAAATAAGCGGAATTATCCTTTAAATACATTAGTCTAAACCACTGATCATTGAAATATAGTCTACAGACCCTGGAAGCAATTTGAGAAACGGAACATGGCAGTGGTAAAAAACATCTGTAATAAGTTTGTAATATCACAGGTGTTCACACAGGACTAAAAATATCAAAGCACCCTTTAGTTGGCATCTTCTCATGGGTAGAAAGTGGAAAACAGACATGGTAATATACAGTATATTTTATATAGAACATGCCATAGTAGCATGTTACAGTATAACAGCCCATGTTAAAGTCTGCCATGTGCGAGTCCAATGTTATAGCAAGTTTTTAAGTATGTTATAACCCGTCTTAGCATAGTACTTTCTAGAATTTAATGTATTATACATTACAAAATGTCATGGAAAGAATATTAGTGTAGTATTCTACTGTATGCCACAGTATAATGTGTTACTCCATCACTATGTTCACGTTAGCATGCCATAGTATTGTGTAGTTTGTCAGTGTCGTGTGATAAAAGTGTAATATGTTACATCATTGTTTGGTTGTAGAATAGTATATTATAGCTGGTTATATTTTATATAATAATGCATTGTTCTTGTATAGCATGCCACAGCATTTTATAGTACAGTATCTTTTTAATATGGTATGAGACAGCCTGATGGTTTAGCATACAAATGTATAAATAAAAGTACAGGCCCAAGAAGTCAGTGTTAAATTAATGCTGTACTAACAAGTTTTACTAGTGGTACCAGAATCAACATAGGGAACCACTGATGTGCAGACATTACAAACTTGTAAGACTGCGCCATAGATACAGGAAATTAGGTATTCAGCATAAAATGAATACCTCAGTTTTAGTGTGTATTGTCATTATTCCCCACTGAGGGAGCAAGCAGCTCGATACACCATCAGTGTTTTGTATGAAACCTGGAGCTGTGGACATTTGATTCCTGATGAACAGCAGTAGTAAACCAGGAACAAAAACATCATCCTGTCCAGCTAAACCACCAAGAGGGGAACATAGCCGCAATGTCCCTACAGCGTGACGGGCACATATCTTTCCGGTTTAGACAGACAATAGAAATTAAGACTGTCACAGTCTGGTTAAAGAAATGCACTTTATTGTTGAGCAAATTTTTATACAATTTATTCCCTGATTCATCAAGAGTCATAAAATCTATGGAGTTTCATTCAGCTCAGGACCAGACCTGCTACGCAACCCATGTTCAGTTCAGCTCCCCGTTGACCAGTAGAGTAGAGGTAGTGGGTTTGGAAACTTCACGCTTCCGGCAATTTGATTTCCACTTCCTGGAACTATTTGGTTGCCAAGTGACCCAAACCAAAGCTCTGCTTACTGGCTGGAATTGTATTAATACCTGGCAGCCAAGTTTAGTTGCAGGAAGTAAAAATGTAATTTATGGAATTCTAAACAGTCAGGGCCACCATGTATGCATTTAGAGACTCAGGTGGACAGGAGACACAGTGACAGGCAGGTTTAAATGTCCCAGAAGGACATTAAGGCTTGGGGAAGCTGGAGAAGGGCTAGTAAGGTTGTCTCTTGATGAAGCGAGAGAACATGGCGTAGGCAGCAATGGGTTTGTCTGATGGAACCATGTGGCCAGAACCCTGCAGGAAAAGGACAATGAGGTTAGATTTCTGATGTAAAAGGACAGCAGGAGCCAAGCTGACTACAGTACAGTGGTTGTGGTTAGTCAAGACAACTTCTAACCCACGCTAAAGCAGGACTGGAAAACAGCGACCGACAGAACAGTTCCAGCCTGTCGAAAAGCTGGAAGATGGACAGTCGGCTCATGGAGGTGCAGCAGAGAAGCCAGCAGACACTGTCCATCTTTCCTCATTAATCAGGATACCAACAGCCAAGCCCAAAAGGGAGCAGGTGTAGAATAGTAATTACTACTGGTACTATTTATTGCAATGGTGAGGAAAGGAGGTGAGAAATGGAGTAGTGGTATTTGATGAGGTGCAGAACGCATAGCAGTGTTTACTTTGACCGTGAGGAAGGCAATGTTGTTGAACTCTTTGATGAACCCTCCAACCTGCTGACTCTCTCCATCAGTGTAAGTCCACGGACGGCGCTTCACCGCCACCTGAAACACAGGAGAAACACTTAACCTAACCTTGCAACAGGCAGCATGTGGAAATGAAGGATGAAAGACCGATTCCAACAAACTACTGCATCCATCCAGCTAGACATCTAGGTTTTCATCTCCTAAAGCAGTGTTAGTCCTGAAGGACCCCCTGTCCTGCGACTTTTAACTCACTATTCTTGCACACCTGATTCAATTAAGGAGTCATGAGAATGCGTGGCCCTTAACTGAATCAGGTGTACAAAAGTAGAGCTTCTCCTTGTTATGCATCCTGTGGTTTCCATGGTAACATACCTCCTGGTGCAGAGACTCTACGAACCACTCGTCTCCCATGAAGTTGCAGGCCATGTCCACATCACCATTGTACACCAGGATACGGTACTTCTGCAGAGAGACCGTACAGTTGCATAACAGAGGATGTGGGGAAAATACAGCCTAAACATCTTCAATAGAGATTAAAAATTGTCTGTTTACATTTTATAAATGAACAAAGTCTTCAAAACAAACTCATACCAGCTGGTCGGTATGATCTGCTCTGGTGAACATTTGTTCTCAAAAGGATCCTTGAAATCAATTACAATTTACAGAGAAACAAAAGTTTTGTTTTTCTTTATTTTTCTAACATCTGTCCAACAGATGCCAAGATAGGTCTATTTAAAGAATGCCAATCAGGATTCTGTAATACTGATGCATCATAATGATCCCGTCTGGGCTGTAGGCACAGCACCATACATCGCTGTGGGGGTTTACCATATTACCAGTTTAACATTTTTAAGTGTTTTGTGCCGAGAGGCGGCCACAACGGCCCCCGCCTTCACTAGGGACACCTAATCTAGTTTGAAAAACTAGACGGTCGACAAGATTAGGCTGATCCTGTATTTCGAAAAAGGGGATTACATTCTCCGTATAATTTAGAGATTATCAAAAGTTTTTACAAATTGTGCCTTGGTTCTTAACCACCATCAGGAATACCACCATAATGTACTAACCAGAGCTGCCAGTAGTTTGAGGTACTGTTTCTTGACATCCATGTAGAGACGGCCATAGTTCAGATTCACCTCAGAGCTGGAACAGGAAGGTAGGGCGTTAAGGTAAAGGGTCAGGAGTCTACTATTAAAGGATATATTCGCTATTTTGGCCCTTAGACCCAATCATGTCCATCTATCATGAACCTGACAAGGGACCATGATTTCACTCATCGGTTCAGTATGCTTTTCCGAGACAGGAAGCTCAGTGTATTCTTACCGGTATCAATATGCTCTCCTGTGAAATGTATCGCAATCTGAACATTGACTGCTCACCTAGATACAGTTTTTTAAACAGCCACCGCCCCCCCCGACAGTCCTCTGCGGGAGCAGGGAAAACATGCGCCCCCCTGGCGCTTATGTCCAAGCCATGCAAGTAATTTTTTTGGGATTGCCATACATTTCATAGGAGAGCATACTGAGACCTGTAAGAATACACCCTGAGCTTCCCATCTCTGCGAAGCACATTTATCGTAATTACAACTTCCATTGTAGCCCAGTGAGAGCCTGCAGGAAAGCTGTAGCAAGCTCAATACTGAACCGATGAGTGAAATTATGGTCTCTTATGAATCAGGTTCATGGTAGACCGTGAATAGGGTCTACGGTCCATAATAGCAAATTAATCCTTTAAACTACCATAGTTCTGGCTCACCTCAGTTATCTGTTAGTTAGCTGCTCAGCTAAGCTCCTAAATGGAACAGTAGTCTCACATGTAGAGAGGAGTTGGTGACCTCTGGAGGACATGGACTAGTTTCAGGTTTTACCTGCAGATGACCCAGTCCAATGCCTTCGGGCTGATGTGTAGAGCAGCTTTAACATAGGGGTTGTTGAGGTAGAGGGTGGAGGGGGTGGAGTTGGTGCAGGGAGGATCCAGTTGAATTCGCTGGTAGAGCGACGCCGCGCCACGTAGCTTCTGTGCGTGCACACACACACACACATTCAGCTGATATGGGCTTCTGAACAGCAAAGAAAAATGTTCTATGTACAATTGTTAAATACATTTAAAAAAGTAAATTTAATACGGCTATTAATATTTACAATTCAGTTCAGACATAAAAGCTTCAAGGCCATCACAGCATTTAAAAAAAATTTTTGTCATCAATAATTGAGTACCAATTTCCTGGACTCATGCGTACTCGAACAGGGAAATCAGGTCAAATGCACATCCCTACCTGGTTCCAGAGCCGAGTCCACTGGTGGTTGATGAAACTGTTTCCCAAGTCTCTGATCACCAGGTGACCTCCATCAATACTGAAGCAACATCACCACCATCGTCAACATGATTACTATGTAGCCCAAAATCAAAAACCACATCGCCAGCAGGTGGCCTTCATCAATACAGGACCTACTCATCTCCATCTACGCTAGGTATATCCTGGTAGTATCTACCAGGGTTGTGGCCATCCATGAATTGAGAATGCATGGTAAATTTCAATTCACATTTTGGAGTAGCACCCAAAGGTAAGGAAACTGAACTGAATTCTATGAAATTCCACTTCTAGGAGAGGTTGTCTTGACTTGTTAAACATTATAACAAATCCAACCATAATGTATGCATTATGGATTACATGTTATGCATCAAATACCACCCGAAGGTACCATTAACATTTTATGATATTCAGTATTGATAATATATAACACCGTGTAGTCTCAGATATGTGGTAAGAAAAAAGAAAACTGAAAAACATGGAATTTCACATAATTTCATTGAATTAAAGTCAGTTTATTGTAGGCTTTTCAAATTCCAATTCCAACATTGAATAGGAAGCCTAAGTTGATGTCATTTCCACCAACCCTCTGATTGACTTTGCCCCATTTAAATGAAAGGGAGGTTACTTCATATAAGCAATTTACAAAGCACATGGCTTTGATTTTTAAATTTGTAGGAGGCATTAACACATCTCGCTTGGCTTAATTTCACAGCGACAGAGTCTACTCCCTACTCAGGAGGATCAGCCCCGCATCAACAGTTGGTACATGCTAATGTAGTTCTCCATTGTTAGCCTTTTCTGTAAATTTCTACATCCTGAACGTGCAAATAATCTAAAAGCTTATACTACGTTTACAGAGAGGTGAAGCTCAACACCATTCATTGCAGAAGACATTTGCAGTTAATGGGAAATCACACTAGTCAAATTAGCCGTAAATACACCACGGTTAGGTCTGACTCCTTCCAGCAGCAGAGCTTCTCTAATCCTAGGACAACTTGGAGGTCAAGGGTTAAAGGTAGCAGATTACCTGACTTTCTGGCCGACCCCCCCAGGACAGGGCGCATACAAGTTGTACATGTTCAGTCCTGTGCCGTAGACAATATATTGCACCTCAGCCAGCTGCAGACAGGTCAGAGAGAGAGAGAGAGACAGAGACACAGCCAGAGAGAGAGAGAGAGAGACACACACACACAGAGACACACACAGAGAGACAGAGGAGAGAGAGAGAGACAGACACACACAGAGAGAGACAGAGTGAGACACAGAGACAGAGAGAGACAGAGTGAGAGACACACACAAGACAGAGAGAGGTCAGAGTCCTGAGCTGTAGACGAAAGGACAATTACAGTATGACGGGATGTTTTTACTACCTTTTCCATCCATTTAATGTTTACACACATGCACCACAATTAAAACATTATTTTTTAAATTGCCAAACCCCTCAGGCTCAATGAATTCTAAAAAGCAGAGAAACCTGGATATTTCTAATTCAGTCAGTAAAGATAACGTGAATGAGAAGTAGACAAGCTGCATCAGAACGCTCATTTCAGGCTATAAACTTCCATTTAAAATTATTTACTTTGAAAAACATCAGATATCCACTAACATGGTAATGCTGGAAAACAATCTACAATCAAACAGTAAGGGAATGCAGGAAATTTGCAGAAACTCCAATCACACTGCAAGTCTCCTTTAAACAAACGGCTCGGAAAAGACTGGATGGTGCCAAACCAGTTCAGACCGGATGTCGGGATAAGATGCGATTACGCCAGTTCAGACTTACATTATTGGAGCAGTTGGGATTATGGTTGTTGAAGAAGTCACACTTCCCACCCTGGCAGCAGAAGGTCTGTAGCTCCGCCCACAGGCGACTTCCCAGCAGGCCGTGGTAGTAGGCGAAGAACACCAGAGAGTTGTCGTTCATCTCATAGCTAGACATCCCGTTACCCACGGCAATGCCCTGTAGTACAACATAATACTGTTACGTTTTGGATTCATACATTAAAACAATGGAACCTTAGACTTAAAATCAATCATGTTTTATTTATATAGCCCTTTTATACAAGCATGTCTCAAAGGGCTTTACATTGCTTCATATATACATATCATATACAGTACACATCATATACACAATACTGCACACAAACACATGTATGGGCAATTTAGAGTCTTCCGTTCACATGACCTGCATGTCTGGACTGTGGGAGGAAACCGGAGCACCTGGAGGAAACCCACACTGAGAGAACATGCAAACTCCACACAGAAGGACCGTGGTGGAGATTCTAACCCACAACCTTCTTGCTGTGAGGCGACAGTGCTACCCACTGAGCCACTGTGCCGCCCAAATGAAACATTAAGACTTCAAAACTTGTTGCGACTGGTCAACACATGGTCCGAGGGGAAATTAGTCCTCACCGTCCCCTATACCGTTGTTTTTTTTTAAATTATCCTTTCTTTTATGCATTATATTAAATAATGTGCCAATTGTGTACAAATACAGTTTTACTTGTAGTGTACTCTGTGCAATGTGGATTCAAGTCACGTAATAAACAAAAACACCTGTGATGTATTGGTGCAATCAATAAGCGACAAAATGTAGAAAAACATATATTTAAACAGAAACTGCATTGAACACCCTGTTGTGTTATGCAAGTGTTGCAACTACGGCAGCTGAGAAGGCCGTTCTTTTAGAATACTTTTCAGAGTCTGATCCGATATCAAACGAGATGAAACATACCTCAAAGCCCACGTTTTACACCATTTCGAGGAAACGTCGTTCAACCCGGAAACTTAGCAAAACAGTGCACACCATTTTCAGATTTCAAGTACCCCAGATGAAGCTACAAGCGAAACACGTTCATTCCTTTAAGGGTTGCAAATGCTGTAAGAAAACTGAAGACTCGATTACATTTTCAGCAAATCAGTTGGATAATTTTTTCATATGGACTGTTCTGTATTTCTGCGACCAACCAACACCTGATCACAAGCGGCTGTACTACTCTTCAGTACTACAGTAATACTGTTAACTACACAGTTACTATAGTAATTCTGCAATAGGAAAGAAGTACTACCAGCTACTATCTCAAACTGGAAAAAATGCTGCTTGATCAGGCAACATTCAGAGAAAGGGAGGCATGTCCAGATCGAAGGTTTGTATAAAACGCTGCCTGCCGAGGTGCCTCCACTTGTCCGGTTTTGAAGGCAGCATAGAATGCATCCTTCTTCGGTCAGATATCCCACAATTCTGTGGGTCCACTGCTGTCCAGATGATGGTAGCCAGAGAACTGACGTTTTTTAAACTGAGAAATAGGCTATGTAGTCACTGATTATTAATTCTGTTAAATGTACAACGCACATTTACTAAGTTTGTCCCAAAGTTTGGAACAAACGTATTAACATGGATATTGGAGACTAGACGTCCCTGCGTAAGCAAAAATGACGTTATAACATACATGCCGCCTTAGAATCCCGTCTTCCTTTGCAAGTACCTCCATACAAAAACGCTGCCTCTGAAGGACATTGACTGATCAAACAGTGAGGCAGCAGGCAGTTGCCTTCTGTTTGAAACAGAGCCTTCTCTTACTAGCTCTTCTAGTCAACATTAGCAATCCATAGCAGGCAGCAAGTAGACAGTCCTTTGGTCCTCGCTGCAAAACCTCTCCTCTCAGCGATTTGCCGTAAATTGGTGTATACGGCCCACCGGTACATAAAAATGGCCGCCGACCATTCAGTCAACATTGATTTGAAATGGGAATGACCGTTCTATCCAATCAAGTTCTGCGGTGTACCTGCAGGTTCAGGCTGTCGTCCTCCATCACTCTCTCAGCCAAGGTCGGGATGTAGATTCCTCCGTAACTCTCTCCAGTCAGGAACAACTCGTTCTTCGTGAACTCTGGAAACAGCCGGAAAAACTCCTTCAGAGCCAGGAAGTTGTTCATGGAGACCTGGACCACAAAACGTCAGTCACTACCCAGAAACAGCTAGACCAAAACAAGGGGCTATTGATTGATACCAAGCAACAACTCCTTGGCCAGTTGCCGAGGCTTCTGACTTTCAAAACTCACCTTCTATCCCAAACCATTTACAAACAAAACCTGAATATGTCCTGTGGTATGTGGAGATCACAGATAGCAAAGTTTAAAGTAAGGTGATACAAAAATTTTAATTTAAAAAGTCCAACAGCGAATTTCTCTTACCATCCTTTTTTTCTGAAGATGCCTTCTCACCTCCAGCTCTAGTGTTTACATAATTTTGTTTGCAGAACACATTGATACAATGTTTAAAAAAGAGAAAAAAAGGTTTACATTAATACATTATAAGTTGATCGTGTGAGTTCAGAGCGATCAGAAGTGGTGATCAGTATTGTATCAGCAGGATAATCGCTGTTATTCCGTCTGTCCAGTGTGAGCAGATTTACAACTGAAACAAAATCTGGGATCATCCTATCTGATGTAATGAGTCTTCAAATTTGATTAGGACTTTCAGTTACCCAGTGTCTCTCCTCCTGCCACGATGTGACAGTGATCCTACAACACTGTTGTCCTGATCTGGAATCTTTTTTCATTAACTGTAAACCTTTTTATTTCCCCCGCGAGTTCGTCTCATGCATTCTGGTTGGTGTTTACATTCCACCGCGGGCCAACGTGCAGGAGGCACAGCGCATGCTCGCCGACCAGATACTGAGTGTGGAGCGGACACACCCGGACTCTTTGTTAAAGTCACCGAGGACAATAACTAAAGGAAATCTCACCCATGAACTCCCTAAATACAGAAAGTTTTTTAAATGCCCGATCAGAGCGGAGAACATTCTGGATCACTGTTACACCACAGTAAGCAGCGCTTATCACGCCGTCCCCCGAGCTGCACTGGGACACTGACCACGTCATGGTCCACCTGATTCCTGCATACAGGCAGAAATTAAAGCTCTCTATACCTGCTGTGAGGACATCAAAGAAGTGGACCAGTGAAGGATCTTCAGGCGTGTTTGGACTGCACTGACTGGGATGTTTTCAGGACTGCTACCAACAATCTGGATGAGTACACAGAGGCTGTGACTGCTTACATCAGCTTCTGTGAGGACAGCTGTGTACCATCATGCACCAGGGTGAGTTATAATAATGACAAACCCTGGTTCACAGCCAAACTCACTGTCAAGGTCAGAGAAGGAAGATGCATTTAGGAGTGGGGACAGTCATGTTTAAAGAGGCAAAGTACAGGTTTAGCAAGGAGGTGCGAGTAGCTAAACTAGGGATGTTAACGATTAATCGTTAATCGATTAATAACCGTTAATAATTGGGTCGATTAACATTTTACACGTAACGATCAAATTAAACTATTTGAGATATCTGAATTTTGTCAAAGGGAGTTGTTGGTGAAATGCAATCATTAAATTAACCACAGGAGGGCGCCCGCACTACACATAAGACGAAGCGAACCATGTGACCAACAACAGGGGGTCGGAGTTCACAGGAAGTGATGCAATCCATCTCAGTGTTGCCTTGTCCATGAGGGCTGCAGCCAGAGACACGATGCTAATGCTACTGGGCGAACACCAACAGTTAACTTACTAAACCCGACATGGAAACAGAAGTGGACAACTTTCTGAAGGACATTACACCACCGCTAAATATCAGTCCCACAGATTGGAGGAAAATCAACTGAGGAATATTCTGGAGGCTGGTAAAGTTAGCGCGAAGCTAATTCTGCTACCCGGGGTG
>OMOT01086004.1:0-11513 GCA_900312575.1 Acanthochaenus luetkenii | reverse complement strand
GATGATGTTTTGGGGAACTGGGTTGCTATACACACACACACACACACACACACACACACACACACACACACACAATAGTCCTCTTAGAAACACACTAATTCCCCTATTCATCCTCTGTCTTCTTCAATGTATTAATTCATTGTCACACTGACAAACGAATAGCACTCCTACTAATGTTTTAGTTTCAACTATTCCTTGTGCCAAGATTCACCTGCATTTCACTGCACACCCTGGTGTGTATGTGACAAATAACAATCTTGAATCTTGAGGCACTCCCTGATATTCTTTCAAAAGATCTCTGTTCTTATACCTCTTTAGGGAAACAGCTCTTTGAAACTTTCCTCCTAAGAGCCAAAGGAATTTTAGTATTACCATATTGCTTTTTTTGGGGTGTTTAACCCTTGTGACAGCAAATTAGGAGTATTGAGCATATTTGGGCATTGCACATTGCACACATGTACTTTTACCCCCCAGGGGAGTCAAACCCTAATCTCTAAGTTTATCCACTCCTACTCAGTGTTTGTTTCCCCTACGTTTATGTCATCAGGCGTGATTTCCCCTCAGAGTTCCCTGTAAGTTCTTCCACCATAAAGCGCTGCTATTGACTTCAGCTCTGGTTTGAAGTAATGGGGGGTTACATGCTGGGAAGTTATGAAATCCTGTGCTTGTTCCTGTGGTCCTGCAAGGCTCACTTAAAAGAATGGTGAGAACCCCTGTAATGCTCAGGGAGTTTGATTCTCTCCACAGCACCCGCAGTAAAAATGGATGACTTGAGCTTTAAGCCTTGGCTTTCGCGATGTGCTGGTCTTGCAGTTTAATATTTCCATGGATAATATACAATATATTGGATCATACTATCACATTGTTCCTGTGAAATGGTACCTCTGTTATATCTAGTATTGTATGTATGCCTGTGTCCTCAAGAGGTATTGCTTTAATTGGCTGTTGGCAGACATTTTTTGGTCCATCTAATCTTGGAATCTGACTATCGGAAGTGAAGCAGAACGGCATTTAACTGGTGTTTCGTAGCTGATAACTGTCAAGGTCTCAATGGGTCACATACACATGTTTTTTGTATGATTTGTATGATAATTTTGGGAATCTCTGCAGGTATTTGTGTTGGATGTTTCATAAACAGCACCTTGCAAACAGGTCTTTCTGCACTCACATGGAGGACATCTTTATCTACAAACTAATCTGCAAATATATTCTAAGGCTCTTGTTCATGATTTTAACTGCACACTGCTGTCACAGTCCGCCACTAGTGAAAAGATGACAGTCCCTCACCGGAGTCTCTATTTTTGGGTCATTTCCCATGCAAGCTATTTTTGTTTTGGTTCTCATAAGCAGTGTTGGTTTTCTTCAGCATTGTAGTTAAGCGATTGGCTGATTTATCCCTCAAGAATGGATACATCGACACTTCAGTGCAGAAAGGTGGCATCCCTGGGGTACCAGGCTGTTTAGAGCACACAGGCGTGGTTACACAGCTCCTCAGAGAAGCGAAGGGGAACACGGGTGATCTGGTGGTACTGTGGTTAGATCTAGACAACGCCTATGGCTCGATGCCCCACAAGCTGATGTGGAGCATGGAGGGACCATGTTCCAGCCTCAGTAAGAGACCTCATCCAGGATTATTACAGCGACTTCAGCCTGAGAGTCTCAGCAGGGTCAACAACATCTGAATGGCACAAACTGGAGGTGGGAATCATTACAGGCAGCACCATCTCAGTGATCCTGTTTGCTCTGGCGATGAACATGTTGGTGAAATCTGCTGAACGAGACTGCAGAGGCCCCAAGTCCGGGATCCGACAACCACCAATTTGTGCCTTCATGGAGTCAGTGCCTGGAGGCAGATGGAACCTTGAAGGGGCTGGAGAGGCAGATGGGATGGGCCAGGGTGTCGGTCAAGCCAGCAAAATCAAGGTCCTTGGTGTTGAAGAAAGGCAGAGTAATGGACAAGTTCCGGTTCACCATCTCAGAAACACTAATCCTGACCATCTCTGAGAAGCCTGTGAAAAGCCTGGGGAAGATCTTCATCAGCAGCCTTAGGGATACCGCATCCATTAAGAACACCCGTGAGGAGCTGGAGGGGTGGCTGAAAGGTGTCGACAGGACAGGCCTTCCTGGGAAATTCAAGGTGTGGATCTACCAGCACGGGATTCTGCCAAAGATCATGTTGCCACTGCTCCTCTATAAGTTCCCAGTCTCCACCATCTCAGATCTGGAAAGAAGAGTTAGCCGCTACCTGAGGAGATGGCTAGGTCTACCAACCCCCTGAAATCAACCGAGGAGGAGTTCAAGGTCTTGCGTGCAAGGGAGGTGCTGCAGTTCCGTGAGTCAAATGACCTTAAAGTCTCTGGAGAAGGGGTAGCAGTCAAGACCGGCAGAAAGTGGAGAGCGGAGGCTGCAGTAGAGCAGGCAGTCACGGCTCCGCCATGGAGTCCTTGTGGGAGCAGTAACCAGAGGAAGAGCCGGGCTAGGAACCATTGCAACCCCCCATTATGACAGTGCAGGGAAAGGAGCGGTGAATGAGGTGAGCGCAGCTGTTGAGGAGGAGAGGTCAACCAGAGCAGTGGGAATGAGACAGCAAGGTGCCTGGACTAGATGGAAACAAGTTGTGGAGAGAAAGATCTTCTGCACCGATCTCTGGTGGTCAGAGCCACACTGCATCAATTTCTTGGTCCAGGCTGTCTATGATGTCCTTCCCAGCTCGTCCAACCTGCACTGCTGGGGCTTGGTTGATACACCAGCATGCTCCCTCTGCCAGAGAAAGGAGACCCTTGAGCACATCTTGAGCTGCTGACCAAAGGCTTTGGGGGGAGGCCGATACCGCTGGCGGCACAACCAAGTACTCATGACCATCGCAGAGAGCATCTGCAGTGCCATCACCAGCTGCAGAAGGACCAAACCCACAAAGCAAATAATCAGCTTCATCAGAGCCGGAGAGAAGCCAAGAACACCTAAATCATCATCAGGGCTTCTCAACACTGCACAGGACTGGCAGCTGTCAGTGGACTTGGGCAAGCAACTCAAGTTCCCTCAGCACATCGCCAAGACCACCCTCAGACATGATATCGTTCTGGTGTCAGAGGCAATGAAGAATGTTGTCATGCTGGAGCTCACCGTGCCATGGGAGGACCTCATGGAGGAGGCCTTTGAGCGGAAGAGGGAGAAGTATGAGGGCCTAGTCAGTGACTGCCATAGACAAGGCTGGAAGGTAAGGTGCTTACCTGTGTAGGTAGGATGCAGAGGCTTTGCAGGACCGTCTCTCTGTAGGGCCTACACTGCACTCTGCATCACAGGCGAGAAGAGGAGGAGAGCCATCAATAACATCACAGAGGCTGCAGAGAAGGCCTCTAGGTGGCTCTGGATCAAGAGAGCGGATCCGTGGGAGACTGCTGCTAGGGTACAAGCTGAGGCTTGATCAACCACAGCTGGGTTGCCTGGGTGAGGGTGTCTGATGTCGTAAGACCCGAAACACCCGATGACCTCAGGTTACATCACTGATGATGTGCCCTAGCTTAGCATCAGAAGATGTTTCAATACAACAGGTAGTTTGACTACATGTAGTTAAAATAGCAGTTTATTTACATTTATTGTTATCGTTGTTTTAGTTGGTGATAGTTTGACAAAATTAACTAACTAACTAAAAGGTTTGTAGTACTTTTTCACTTTTTTGTTATTTTGAGGTGTACTTAAATAGTGCAACTACCAAATCTTTTTAGGTACAAAAATGAACATGTCAGATGTTACAAATACCTGTTTATTTCTTTATTTTAAGTTTGCACAACCAAAAGTTAACATTCCCTATTTTCTGTGAAGTAAAATGGGTTGTTTAGTTTGGGTTTAGGTCCATACAGAGTCCATACAGGTTTGTGCTAAACAATTCTTGCAGTTCTTCTTATGATGATCCCAGATAGAACTGTTTGGTTTGTGCTTTTGTCAGGCAGCTGTCAAATTGTTGACATTATAAACACAGTGAACTTTGTTTGCACATTTAAAAAAAGGTATATTTTGCATTTGTGCAATTCTTTATGACATTACAAATTTAGATATCATTATTTACAAAGTAGTTGGAATTACTTTTTCTTGGTAACTAGGTAACAAAACAATATTCTTGAGGGTGGTAACTTGTAGAACTGTTTCAAAGTAGCTTCCCCAACACTACTCCTAAGGTGCCATTGCTGTTCTCCCTCGGTACAGCTGAGCACTGGGGAAACCACTGGCACCTTCAGCTGTGAGTAATATGCTGACTGGAACAGCAAAGCAACGCAGTGGTTGCATAATGCTGTTCCAGCCACATATGCAGTTGAGACGCATCAGCTCCACAGGACTGGAATCTATCAGTACCTCCTGAAAAAGTAAAATGTCATAGTAAATACGTCTTTATCTTAGCTTCTTGATTCAATCTAGAATCTTCTAGATTGGCATGTCATCCTCTCCCGCCCCCTTCTTTCTCCCACCATCTACCTCTCTTTCCCTATTCTTCTGCTCCTCTCATTTTGTCTCATTACAAGTCTGTATCATTATTTGTGCTTACCTCCCCACAGTTGCTACAGAATTTAGTTTTACTGCAACGGGAGATTGTCCCAAGTCTTGTCACTTATATATGTTGGAGATGAGGTTATCTATAGATAGCTGCTGACGAGCCTTCTATTTAGCTACAGTATGCCTACACAAAAATCGAAACAGTGACAAGTACCCTATATGGTACATTAATGTTCCTCACGGTATAACTTGAGTTGTTTGTTGAAAAATAAGCAAAACTAGATAATTGTGTTCACTTACCCATAGGTAAAATGTAGATAGGCATAACACAACTGGCAGACCGTGGCAGAACAAGAGCGGACCTGATGTAGCAGCTTAAAATACTGTGCTGCAAATGGACAGCAACAAGTTTGGTTATGCAAATGTTACGCATGCTGTGTAGTTGTATACATACACATACTGGCACTAAAACATTCATACAGTCTCATCTAAACACACATCAAGCACACATCACGCAACTTTTTGAATTACAATTTTAATGGAGAGATGGGAAGGAAGGCAGTCGTCTAGTTTTGCCTCATATGTGGAAGCTGAGATTTATGTGTGAGATGCACCTGAACTTTTAACTTTTTTATTTTATCGTTTATGTGCAAGCGTGCATATACTGTGTATGTGTGCATGCGTGCATGCCAATAGCAGTGTGAAAATCTTTGTTTTTATGTCATTGTGCATGGGTGTGCATGTCCATGCCAAGGTGTGTGTTTGTGCTAGTGAGTCTTGATGTCTTTCAGCTCCAGCTTTTTTATGAGCGCATGGTATTGCTGAGTAACATATCTCCATTTGCCCAGCCACCCTCCAAGGTAAACATGCCTTTTAAGCCTGAGCAGCCTCAGCTCTTTGTAATGTTAGCTTTATGTCTGGCTCCTCACACATGGCCCGAGTTAGCGCTAAGGCTTCTCATGGTGCCCAGGACTTCATCACCATAAGCCCTCACCACCCAATTAAAACAAAGTACATTTCCACTAAAACCTGCATTTTCTTCTCTGACTTATCAGGTATACCTGGACCTGCAGTGATGGCATATTTTGATGGCACTCTTTTTAATAGTTGTCTTGGGTTACTTAGCCTAGATGTTGTAATGCTGAGAGCATTTGTAATGGGATCTTAATCACCTCTTTCCCTTGAAGAACTTAAGTTCTGCAGGGCTCGACACTAACTTTTAAACGTGGTTGTCAGGCTTGGAACAGATGTGTTGCAACAATAACCATTTAATTATTTGTTTTCAATATATATATATTTTTTAAAGCATCATTAAAGTTTGGTAAATGTTTGGATTGTGTAGTTATCTTGTCATAATGTAACTCAAATTATTGGCGAGATATCTTCAATAGTTGCTCTGTTGATGAAAACATGATAATCCAAAGTAGTGTTGATTTTTCTCCCCCATTGACTTACATGGCACTGCGATAACTACACAACCTAAACCTCTACCAAACTTTAATGAAAAGTCCACCTCAAGTGCAATATTGTTGATTTATTCTAACTCTTTACAGGCCTTAGAACTTCTGCTAAGGACTGAAAATAAGAAAGAGAAATCTAAACTTGGGGGTTCTGTGTAATATTATTTGATAAACAAAAAACACATTTCCAAGAGAATGCAGCAATACTGTTTAAGTAAATGCAAAAGTCGTACATTTCCCAGTTTCAATGAACGCTCTTGCAGCTGTGAGATGCGCGCTCACTAGGACTCCTAGTATTACGGAGGCGATTTCACCAAACTTCATTCATATATACGTGTAAGTAAACAAGCAATATTCTGGTGTGGATCTTTTTGTGATGTCGACTTTATCGTTTGGTTTTTCACTCCACGGTCAAACAATTTTATTTGTTTCGCCATTACAACAGGCTGACTTCGTGCATGTGTGGACACAAACGTAATGTTGTGGTAACTTTACGGAGGCAACCAAATAAAATGTTGACTTTTATTGAAATTAGATTTTCCAGTTTTTAGTTTTTTATTCATCGTTATATATATATATATATATATACTGAACAGGTGGTTGCCAAAAGGGGCAACCGTTACTGTCGAGCCCTGTTCCGCTTATCAAACACTTAGCTTATTCTGGTCTTAGTATAAACTGGGTTGGTCTTGACTACAGTATTTCTAACAGTTGTCTTCTTTGTCTCTCTCTCTTTCATGGTCCTGGTTTCCTCACTGCCGCTTGACAATGATGATGTCTTTATCTATCCATCCATTAGGTAAGAAAAATACTGCCTGGTCTACTGTGTGAATGTGTGCGCTTGCCCCTTCAGCTGCATGATAAGGATTGTTGTTTTCCAGCTCCCTGTCACCCACCTGCCACAATAGAAAAAAATCAAATAAATACAGTATATATATTTATGGTTTCCAGGCAGTCATGATGGTATGAGTAAGTGATTCTGCGCTGGTGTCTGTTCAGAGCAGGGGTTTAAAATAATATTTAAAGGGTGGATGACTTATGTATTGGTCTGCATGCCAGTGGCCTGACGATGTGGAATGCAGAGAATGATGGAGGGGTGGAAGGAGAAAGAGGAGATGAGAGATAGAGAGAGGTGAATAGAGTTGGGGTGGGGGGGGGCAGGGCAGACAGTAGTAGAGATATTGTAGGGTCATACACACACACACACATACACACACACAAGCACAGTGAGCTGAAAGCCAGCTGGAATGTTTCTTTCACCGTTGTAAAGATTTTTTCCTGCAAAGGAGCCCTCATCCATTTAACGGCCCACAATCCCTTGAGCCCCCAGCGCTTGCCATGTCACTGTTACTGATGCTTAGTACATTTTCCATTCTACTCCTCTGATCTCCAGAACTGTAAAAAAGTAACTTACAGTGTATATGTTTTCAGTGGGCCCCATTTTATCTATATTTAGCCTTTGCTTTTTAGCCTATAGGTAACCAGACAAATAGACAGGTACAGCCTGATATTTGGTGAACACAGTGGGGATCAATCCCTGGCAGTGTTAGTGCCATGCTACACTGGACCACCAGGTCCTTGGACAATCATGCACTGTTATACTGTATTTCATCAGGAGTTATTTTGTGATGAAGTTTGTACTTTTTGAAGTATCCACTTTCCCTCAACCTGCCTCATCTACTCCTATTTCAGTTAGTGATTTCCTACATTTCCCCCTTCCCACCCCAGAGAACGGGTGTGAACTTGTTGCATTCAGCCTGGGTTATACATGAAGGTGGAGAGAGCAGTCACATCCTTTACTCAATACGCCACTTCATGTGGCTGCATTGCATTCTGGTCTATTGAGGTTAGTGTCGGTCGAGAAATTGGTATCTCTTCCTCTTGTATGATGGATTTCTTCCTGTATGGTTGTTGAATGCAAAATGGTGAGTCTAGAAAGAAGCCCTTGCTGCTGACACCAAAACCTGATGATTACCGTCAATGTTTTAGATAGCTGAAGATTTTTCTCCTATACAAACTTTGTTGTAGCTGCACTGGAAAGATCTTGATGTCACGTCGTCTATTGGCCAGTTATCCCTGGGAATAATAGAAATACACCACCAAATAACAAAATGGGGCCAGAAATGCAAGGTACATCACCAATAGCTATTTTTAACAGTGTTAAAATGTTTTAGGCTGGACTTTTCCTTTAATGACATCTATTGAGAATCGATGCAACAAATTTGGACAATGCAGTTGATTCCATATGCATAATAGTAGATAATTACCATTCACGTGTTAAAAGTTGCCTGCCAAGTAAATCCTCAAAATCAGTTGACACTGTGATTGACATCTGAGGTCTACATGCGGTGTGTACAGTAGTTGCTTGGGTGGTCCCGTCTCTCTCTTTGGTGACTTCTGCTGCTGGGTAAAATGAGTGTGTGATGCAGCAACAGCAGAGCTAGTGGTACTCTGTATGTGTGTGTGTGGTGGGCGTTCCTGTCCACTCAGCACATTCCCTCCCCGGGTGGCGGGGGCACATCTGTGGCACACTCCATGTCCTGGCACTCTGCCAGGCCTTCCCGCCTCCCCCTCCTCCTCAAACTCATTCCTTTCCCCTTCCTCTCTTTTTCTGGTTACTCCCTCCTTTCTATCTGTTCTTGTCTTGTTTTCTCCTCCCTCCGCTTTCTCGGCTTTCTCCTCTCCTTCTGTTCTCCTTCTGCTCCCTGTCTCATTCTCCTCTGCCCCGTACCCCATCGTCCTCTCAATAACTTATCTGTCTCTGTCTTTCTCTATCTCTTCTACCTTCCTCTCTCCTCCAGAGGTATTCACAGGTCCTTAAAAAGTCTGAAAAAGGCTTTTTGCCCCACAATTAAATTACATTAGATTAATACAGAACAGGGTTAGTAGTACACATCTACTTTGTTAAACATAATTTGACTTAACAATTTGGACCTTAACAATTAATTTCTGAGTGTCCTTTTTCTTATACTGCACATTTATAGTTTCATAACTCTCATTAGCTATGTTGGAAATAGGCTGGTTCTGCCAGCTTTGTTTCTTTATTTTGTTTTTTTAATTGGTCCAAAATCCAATTTGAGGTAGCATTAAAAAGGTATTAATTCTGTCTCTCTGAAACCTGGAGATACCCTGCTCTTATCCTGCCAACCCTGGTTAGGGCTGTTTGATATGACGATATATATCGTGGGACGATGGAAAAATGTATCGGTAGATAGTTTCATCTATCGTTTCTATTGCCATTGCCGCAAAAAAGCAGCAGAACATCTTTACGGTAGTTTTTTACGTCATTCCCGACCCCGCTTTATATTCTCTACACGTGGACTGGAATAACAAACAAACACAGAGCAGTGTGACACAGAACAAACTCTATTGCATTTCTTAAACTGCCTGTTAAACAATAGTTTTCAGTCACGCTAATTATTCCACTGATTTACATCCAGAAATCGTATGCAAGGAATCATTAGCTCTTATCACGAGCGTGGCTCTGAATGTAATCTGGACCGCTTAGCTCCGCTATATTTGACCAAACGCTATGAGAATACAGTTATTTTGACTCGATGCTGGGTAAGTACCATAAAGACACCATTAGACACACAACGCAATATAAAGAGCGGCTGGCTGGACTGGCTGGTTTCACAAGAGATGGCTCACTTGACCACACCGTCATACCGGGCTGCTATGTTTTTGCCGCTTTTAGTTGACTTCTTCTGTCGATTAGTGAATTCTTATTACTTTAAATTCTACATTATCTCTCCCTGCTAATGACCTTTGGCAGTGTTTGGATTAGTTGGAAGTTCATAAATGAAAATGCACCTTTTTTATATTTTCTGTTAATCTTATTTAAGGGAAAAATGCCAGCATATTTTGAATAAAACAATCAAATGTTGTATATTTTATGGAAAGATAGTCTTTCATCAGAACTGTCACTTGTGGGGTAGTTGTAATCCAGTCCAGGGTTCGGTACACAGATCAGTCTTTCACACAGTCCGGGGGTCAAGGCAGGAGAAGGGTTGTCAGACAGGCGGGGGTCGATACTGAAGAGGGTTCTCAGACGGGCAGGGATATAGCACACAGCAGGGTTTTTGGGCCGGCCGGTCATACACGCTCCAGGCAACACTCTCTCTCTCTATCTGTCTCTCTCCCTCCCTCTCTCCCTTTGCCCCTCCTTTACCTCCCCCGTTATATACTCCCTCCGTCTGCCACACCCCGTTGGTCTCGTGTGACCAGCATTTGGTTCTTCGCACAACGAGGCCTGAGGCTACTTAATAGGTTTACGCCATTTCCGCCACACATGTCTCCGCCACATTTGTTTACAAGCGCGGTAACAAACAAGTATAAAGTCACCAAAGCCACAAAGAATATAGACTGGGAAAATAATAATATGGAGAAAAGAGTGTTTCAAGGAGCAGTAACTGTCATGTACGGGAAACATTTACCATGCAATGTTACTAAGAGAGTTACGGTAATACAGAGACACGTGTAGAGTAGACCGGGATACGGAATGTTGTGTCAAGTGACTAAGTGTTTAAATAAAAGCCATTGTTTGGATAAAAGCCTCCATCGTCATTTTACAGTAACCATCTGCTATGGATGCGGCTAACTTAGGAAAGGACTTTCCACTAGGGATGGGCGGTTAAAACTGGTATTGATACTTCGATACTCACATACTACTCATTTGGTATTGATGCCCTTTGAAAAGTATCAATTTCAAAGTTAATTTTAATCCAAAATGCGGTTATGTCACTCGAGCGTCATAGTTCCCACTACGAGGTGGAAACTCCAGTTCCTAGGTGTGTTGAAGGAAGCCTTACAATCTCCAAGAAGTGAGAAAGCAGTCATGAAGGGGCTTGAGCTTCATGGACTTACAGTTTACAATATCCAGAGACTGTTTTTCAACATGTTCCATTTCTTGCACTATTTTCAAAGGCAAAGGTTTAATTTTACTTATGAATTAATATATGGTTTGTTTGTCTTCTTTATTTCTCTTCTGATACACTGCTGTAGTGTGTTGGCCATGTTAAGTAAAAAGTACATTAATGTAACTGCTTTGGGGTAAATTCTTAATGTAAACATTCATATTTTAATAATGCACCAGGTTAGAGGGTTTGGTTCCTTGTACAATTTACAGCATTATTTATCTGAGAATCTCTTTAATATCGAAGATTGGTATTAACTGTAACTGTAACATCGCTAACCGAATAGATATCGAACTGGGACCTAGTGAATCAGAATTGATTCGGGAAATCAGTGGCGATACCCAGCTCTAGAGGCATATGGTTATTTTGTATAGACAAATTCTTCATTCAATTTACAGAAAACGTACTATATCATGATAGCTTTAACCCTGCCCTAACCCTGGTCGCTCTATCTTTGCCTCCTTTTTCACTCCTCCCCATCGCTTCCTCCCTTCTTTTAGCTCTCCTTCAGCCTTCCCTTTACCACCCTTCCCTTCTCCCTCCCTCCCCCCTGGCCTCGCCTCTCCCTTCCTCTCCCTCATCCCCGCCCAGCTCCCACAGAGCTCCTTTGCCTTTAGTACCAGACCGATCAGGTAAAGTTGTCACTAAA
>OMOT01085997.1:0-10896 GCA_900312575.1 Acanthochaenus luetkenii | reverse complement strand
CAAACATTCGAAGCTTTAGGTTTCCGCCCCGCTTTTGAAACCGAGTCAGGTGTTTGCGTGACGTAACGACACTTCGACACTTCCTTCCGATACCTTTTGTCATTATCACGTGACCGGAGGTGTTTCGAAACCCTGCTCGGAACATTGTTCCGAATCAGAAAGTGTCGAAAAGGTCGATACAGTATCGAGCGTGAGTACCGAGCCGGCCATCACTAGTAGTGTGTGACGTGGGAGGTGTGGAGAGGTAGAAATCGTAAGAGAGTAAGAACCGAGACCAGAAAGTAGATGCCGGAGCGGAAGACGGAGTGCGCTGTGTGCCGAACCCCTGACCGTCCGAGGACCCTTCTGGTGCCGAACCCTTGCTTGGACGACTACCCTTCTCCTGCCTTGACCCCTGGACTCTGTGCCTGACCCCTGTTTGCACCGTTGTGAGAGAGCGGGTAATAAAGCTGTTTGTGACTGTAACCCCCATTGTGGACAGTGTCTTTGTCGTCTCCGGCCCGGTGGACACTCAGTTTCCCCCCGAGTGTACCACACTATATATATTACATATTGTCAGTCTGTCTGTCGGTGCCCCTGTGTGTTCAGGCCTAAATCCTCCCGTTTGTGTTCAGGACGTTTTTTGGCATATGGTATATGCCAATATACTATTTGCTGTGGGTGTGGCCAGCAGTGAGCGTCATTAGCCCTGTCCGGACAACGGAACAGTGTGGCTGCCCCCTTACTCCCTCACTTCCCCACCCAGATTTCCCCAGGAGGTCTGGGGATTTTTCTAAGGTAGTGTCAGCTCAGGGAGGTGAAGAGTGACTGGACAGGTTGGCTGTGTTCTGGTCACATGCCATGAGACCTAACGGTGCTAAATCTTTGCTGGAGCTACGTAATAGATGATGAGAGTCTTGGTCAGGGAGTAATGGCCGTGCCCAGGGTGACAGAGTACAGAACACTGATGTTGTACCTCTGGAGTCCAAGGTTTCGGTTTCTGTCAGATATGGACACGAACGACGGCTATGAAACGGATAAATGGCACAGTCGACTGTATTGTATGAACTCAGCCATTAATAATCCAATCATTAAGTCAGGCTAGTGCTCCAAAGTGGTGATAGTAAAAAGTGATTTTAATAACGACTCAACTTATATATGATATCTCCTGACCTACAGACGTACTGTACAGTTCGACAGATTGATAGATATCAGCTGACACCTGTTGTACCTGTTGATAACTATCAAAAAGCAGAAAAGACGTATTTTGTTGCTCTCGCTTCATTTAAGCTCATTTCAATAGCGTGGGGTTTCTGTACTGCACTTCCCATCAAACAGTGTGGGCGGAGCTTGGAGTTTCTGTAGGTGGCGCTCTTTTCAAACCGGAAACTCACTTCCCAGGAAAGAGCTACCAGACACCGGTTAAATGCAGATAAATAATTTCACTGTGTGCAGTGCTCGTTGCATGTGTGTGACAATAAAGTACAATTAGAAATTAAAACAGGAAATGGAAAAGATTTGATGAACTGGATATAGGTTGAATGAATATTTAGTTATATCAAATGGCGAGAGAGTAGTAAAACGGACATTTATTTACATGAAATTGTTGCTTTTTGTTATCACTTTAACTGCTAATATTCCCAATACACGTAATCCAATCTCTCCATCTCTCTCTTTCTTTCCAGATGTGTGTCCATCTTCTTTGTGGAGTTCCAGCTGCACTTTGAGAGGGATTATTCCACCACCGCCTGGATCCACAGTCTGGTCGACTGTACCACCATGCTCTGTGGTAGGACTCTGGACCGGCACTAGTGTCTACAGTTGTGGTCAAACGTAAAGAACATGTCTGTCATGGCAGTTTTGAGTTTCCTATCATTTCTACAACTCTTATTGTTCTGTGATGGGATGATTGGAGCACATACTTCTCTGTCATGAATTTTGGTTCTTTTATGAATTTATTACGGGTCTTCTGGAAATATGACCAAATCTGATGGGTGAAAAATAAACATACAGCAATGCTAATATTTGGTTAAATGCCCCTTGGCCATTTTCACCTCAATTAGGTGTTTTTAGCTGTTCCTTTACCACTGTTGATGTGTGTTTGGGCTCATCCACCTGAGTCCAAGACCAAACCTTCTGGCTGATGAGGTAATTTGGAGGTAATCCTCCTTCTTCATTATTCCACTTACTTTCTGTAAAGCACCAGTTCCACTGGCAGCAGAACAGGCCCAGAGCATAATACCACCATGCTTGACGGTCGGTGTGGTGTTCTCGGGGTTAAAGGCCTCGCCTCGTCTCCTCCAAACTTATTTCTGGTTTCATTTGACCACAGAACTTTCCTCCAGAAGGACTTTTCTTTGTCAATGTGATCAGCAGCAAATTGTTTGCACAGTTGATCTTGGGACCTGTAGCTGCTTTGAAACGGCTCCAAGTGACTTTCCTGACTTGGTCAAGTCAATGATCCGCTTTTTCAGATCCGTGCTGAGCTCCTTACACTTTCCCATTGTAGCGTTTGTGGCTGAGTCTAATGAGCCTATCAAACCAGTCCTAAACGGGCTCAGAGAAGTCACCAGCTGTAGTCGATCATAATCACTCACAAGAACTTAAGAGCCACGAAGCAAATCTGATTGCCACAACTTTCTACATCACCAACATTGATAATTCAAGTTGCTGTGTGTATATTTTTGACCCAGCAGATTCAGTCATATTTCCAGAAGACCTACAATTCATTTATAAAAGAACCTAAATGCATGAATGTTTTTTGTGACGTATGTGTTCCAATCATTCCATCACAGAAAAGTTGTAGAAATCATTGGGAACTCAAGACTGCCATGATATACATGTCCTTTACACGTGTATGTAAACTTTTGACCACGACTGAAATGGATTCAATAGTTGAAATCAATCAAATATAATAGCTTTCACCTGGACAAACCTGGTCAATCATGTGACTAATATTCTCAGAGATCACTTGAACTCAGGTGTTTGAATCATGAAAGGTCCAGTGTAATGAGAGTTACGTTTCCCAGTCTCATCATATTGTTTAACACATTTCATGTTAATGTCTAGGTACAAAACTGTGTTGTGCAAATTTGACTAATGCCCTTTAATATAAGACAATATTACTATTACATCAAATCTTCATCATAACACAACGCTTCCCTCTATATGTGAATTCCGTCTGTGAAATGAAAGTAATCGGATACAACCCGTGTTTCCAGCTCCACTGGGCAGCCTCATTGTGAGGCGTCTCTCCTGTAGAACTACAGTGATTCTGGGAGGGCTGCTGTCTTCTATAGGCCTGGTGTTCAGCGCCTTCGCCCCCAGTCTGGAATACCTGTACATCTTCCTGGGCATCATCACAGGTACACGGGCACCTCACCTCACTACGCATGTTACCTCATACAGGCATCTAGAGGGACACCTAGACTTTTCCAATTTTAGGAGTTAGGCCACCATGTGCCACGGCGGGCAGAGAGTCAGCAGGTTCTCATTCTACACCAGGGGATTTCATTGATTAGTTGCTCCTCTCTGATTGAAGTTGTGCTAATCAGTAAAATCACCTTTTAATTGACCAGAGAGTGAAGTCAAAGAACTGAAGGGAGCATTTCATTTACATTGGCTTTTACCTGGGCCACCGCAGACAATAACGCCACGGTTAAGTGTCTCCGCAGCAGCAGCCACCGCCACGCTAACTTTATGAATCACCTGAAGTTACTGCGCCGCAGATTTTGTGCTGTGCAACGTGCTGTTACCACTGAGCTTTGTGAATATGGTTTTGGAATTGGCGGATCCCTTCTCTAGACAAAGAAATGTATTCTTGCATCGCCAAACCACACCTGGGAATTCTAAAAACATGGCAGCGTGTGATTGGGTGTCACCCTTTGAACAGCCAAACTATTTTGGCTGACTTTTGCCAAACCCCAAGTTTCTTTGTGTATCGTCTGCAGGTCTTGGCTTCGCCCTCAGCTACACACCAGCCATAGCGATGGTGGGGACGTACTTCAGCGAGAGGAAAGCTCTGGCCTATGGCATCGCCATGTCAGGTAGTGACAACTTTACTTACCCATTCTTCTTCATGCGTTTTGTTTCATCTATATTTTTGTTACTTGACATTTTTAACTCTTGTTTTCCTCCCTTCCCTTCTCTTCTCCTTTCTTCTCTTCTACTCTTCTGTTCTCCTTTTCCTCGTTCACTTTCCTTCAAATCAGATTTATTTTGCTCTTTTCCTCTCATCTTCCCTTTTCGTCTTTTAGTCCCTCTTTCTTTCCTTTCTCCTTTCCTTTCCTCTCACCTCTCACCTCTCTCGTCTCATCTCATCTTCAGGTAGTGGCATTGGGACCTTCATCCTGGCTCCTGCGGTCCAGCTGCTGATAGAGCATTACTCCTGGAGGGGAGCTCTGCTCATCCTGGGAGGAATCGTTTCCAACCTGTGTGTTTGTGGGGCTCTGATGAGGCCGCTGGAACCCAGAGGAGGCGAAAGGTAAAACCTGTAAGCTCTAAGAACAAGGTACTAAACACAGTCGTACTAGGAGAAGTATTAGTACTTGTAGTAGCTAGAGAGTAGCCGAGTACTTAAATTATCCCACAGTGACAAATTATTTTATCACTGAAAAGCCATACAGTAATGATCGCATTGGTTGCATAGACTGAACAAAAAACATCAATGAGAATAAAAGGATATCTTTTTATAGCCAATTCAATTAATTTCTATTCTTTTCTTTCTTTTCTTTTCTTAAGGAACTGGGAGGACAATATTGTAGACCCGGAGAAACAGGGTTTCATGGCAGTGCCGCTGGATGCCAAAGACGTTGTTGATTGCACCGCGCTGGAGCTGAAGCAGCAGGACGCTAACGACTCAGGGGACATGGAGCTGCACGTAGCCGACGGGAAGCTTCAAAACTGGAAACTTGAAAATGGCAAACTGGCTCAAGTGAACCTAGCAGAGGTGCTGCTATCAAACTCAAAACTGCCTGATCCGAGGTTAGCAGACATGAAGTTAGCGGAGTGCATTATAATCAGCAACAACACGCTAACAGAGAAAGTGCTAGCGGAGATCAAACTCTCCGACCCCAAGCTGGCCGACGACGGTATGCTTGAGGACTTGAAATTGGTGGAGAGCATGAACTTGAACAACAAGCTAGTTGACCTCATGGATGCTAAGCTATCGAACGCAATGGATGCTGAGCTAGAAGACTCGGGACTCATTGACGATGCTAATGCTAAAACTGTGAACTCTCTCCCAGTGCCTTTGGCGAACACCAAAACTCTCTCCAAAGGCAGATCTTTTTGCCCTGAGTCCATGGAGGAGTTTGGCTTCCTGCTAATGCCTGACTTCCGGTTTCTGGCGGTGTCCTTCCTGTTTCTGGCGTTCGGCTGCAGCGTTCCTATTGTCTACCTGGTTCCTTACGCCCTCAGCGTGGGGGTGGAGCCCAAGCAGGCTGCCTTCCTCATGTCCATATTTGGAGTCAGTGGCATTGTGGGAAATATCACCTTCGGTTGGGTCACTGACAGGAAGTAAGTAGGTGTGGGGAGGTGTGTGTGTGTGTGTGTGTTGTATTTAGCAATAAAAGCCACACTGAGTTACTGACTTTCAGGTGATACTCACAATAGTGTGAAAAGTAGTTGATAGATATTCAATGTCAGTGTTAGGGTTCACCTTACGGTTGGGAACAGGCTATGGTCGGGTTTAGGGTTTAGGGTTACAGTAAATAGGCAAGTGACACTTTGTTGAACGTCACTCGATAGTATCAATATTGGACTATCCAAATAAAGTGTTACCAAAATAAGTGTCAGCTATTCAATAAAAGCCCAGTACTAACCCTACATACTCCCATAACTGTGATTTCCCTGTCGTCCCCTCTAGGTGTCTGAAGACGTTTCGTACGGTGAGCTACATGGTGGCAGTGGGCATGGAGGGCCTCTGCTGCATGTTCATCCCATTCCTTCGCTCCTTCTCTCTCCTGGTCCCATTCTCCGTGTTCTACGGCTACTTCGACGGGGCGTACGTAGCGCTCATCCCCGTGGTGACCTCTGACGTTGTGGGTTCCACCTACCTGACCTCCGCTCTGGGCGTGGTCTACTTCCTACATGCCATCCCCTACCTGGTCAGCCCACCAATAGGAGGTGAACGTTCAGGGTTTCAATACAACTGCTTTAATGCTTAAAGGTGTCACGTGTGGCATTTCATATCATTTCATATCATCAATATATCACTTGTGATACCTTGGTATAATTACCGTAAACAAATGAGACCATGGTGAAGACGATTGGTAGTGTTTCGATTGCTAATGTTTCTCAAAGTAGCACGTAGCACCTTTAAAGCTGCACCACGTCGTTTTAAGAGGCAAATCTGAAGCTCTGAAATCTCAACACAGTTTATGAAATAGTTTTAGTAATAGATAAATAAAATGGTCCGGGAGGAAATTAGGATTTCTGGAAACAAGCAGTTTGCTGTGGGACATTTACAACACAAAGAAGCATATGATTTAGTTCTACAAACATTTCTCAGAAGCAGAGCTACTCTGGAGGCAGAAATAATCTCATTGGTTGAGTTAAACCTCAGTGGGCGTTTTTCTGAGCGCATGTTAGCTAACTGGCAAACTTGAATGGCAAAAACAGAAGGCAACAAAATATGAACATTCAAACAGAATTCTCTCTTCCTTCTCTTTTTCTCTCCATTTCTCTCCCTAATTCGTTCTCTCCTTCTCTCTATCCAGGTTGGTTAGTAGACAGGACGGGCGACTACACGGCAGCCTTCTTCATCAGCGGGGTTTCCCTCATGTCCAGCCCTCTCTTCCTGGCCAGCGCCATGTTAGTCAGACACTGCTGGAGGTCCAGGACCAACTCGGCCATGAACGCAGAACTCTTACTAGTTGCATCTTAGAAGAACCAAAGCTGCAGAACCCGTGTCCTCTTCAGAGACAATGTTTTTTTCAAATGTTTCTTTTTTGTGAAGCGTACACTGGTCAAAAAAGGATTTGTCATTTTGAACGTTGAAAAGTAACAAACATCTTGTCCCAAACTAGACATGACACTGTGTTTTAAATGAGTACTTTGTTGCTTCATGTGGGTTTTCTGTAATATCAAAGTGCATTCCTTCCCTAATGGAAGCCAAATAATTTAGTCGCAAGCATGTTACCGTTCACATGACAGTGAATTGGAGATATTGTTCAAGGGCACTTGAACGATATGGATGCTCGCTGACTCTGAGGCGTGAACCTTGACCCTCTACCTCCTACACCACCCTGCCGCCCCGACAAGGGTCTCAGAGATAGTTTGTTACATCTGTTGCAAAAGGTGCTGTGGCTCTGACGTTTACACTCCTTACTATTTGTAGCTAATATCTGCGATCTTGGACTTGAAGCGTATTCTACTGTTGCTCTCATCGTGTCACTTTGGATCAAATGACTGAAATGTAGAAAATGAGCCCATATCCCTGTAAAATTAAACTGGATTCTGTCACAATTTAGTTTGTGGGAGTTATTCATGTTAACAGAACAGAGTCACCCGTTGGGGATTTGGGGAATAATACATGTGAATTCATTTTTGGGGCAGACTGTTCCTTTAAGATGACGTTTCTTTCCGAAATGGGAGATCCACCATTTGCAAAAGAGAGACGTCTACTCCTACAAATCGATGTACTAGGACAAAATGAAAGCAAATCATGTTACAGTTTCAAAATGTAACTTGGTCACCGTGTTCCTGCACAGTTTTGAGTTGACATTTTTTAAAACACCTTTTCAGACCTTGATTTCTTGATTTGGTTAGAAGAGTGTTCAGTATGATTCATTGTAGATCGTCATCTTGTCTCAGCTAAACTACCATGGCAAGTTAACTACACAACCCAAACCTCTAATGATGCTTTAAGCTCATCTGGAGGCTTTCAGTGCACATTGGACACAATTAGTGTTAGAAAACACGTATTCCTGGGTGTTTCTCCTAAAGCCTCTGAGACGGCATCATCTCATCTCATCTCATCTCATCTCATCTCATCTCTTGGGGCTGAGCTGACTGCAGGCTGTGATGCCCAGAGTATGAACAGACCAAACTAAAATAACCAGCTAAATGTGACATGTTCTGTCTCTGACACTAAACTAAACTACACCACACCACCAGTAGAAGTCTGTGGTTGTACTGGGAAGCTCTGAAGAGACCACGTTGCTCCATTGATTATTTCCTGAGGTCTTGTTTCTATGAGTTTGACTAAATGTTTGCAACATTTATACTGGGAATCAAACCCCCGGGTCACCTGACCGCCGGACCAGGTGGGACTAGAGCAGAGGCTTCCGTATTGCTGATGAAGTGAGGGAACGTGTCTGTCTGAGCAGAGGGACAGACAACTCGTACTGAGTGTAGTAGACGTTAGACGTGTAGAGTAGTGGAACTCCGTCCTGCTGTTCACGTCACTGAGGCCCAAACATCCCTGTGAGGAAGGAAGTCTTCCTCTGCACCGCTGGACTGATGGGCTTCAAACTAAAACACACCGAGGACCAGATGTGGGTCAAAACTGGCCGTGGTCAATTCTACCAGCAGCTGAGGAGGTTTACTGGTCCAGTTTCTGAATTCTGGAGAAAGAAATACAGATAAACATGAATATTAAGATGTGAGCCAGTGTGTGTGTGTGTTGTCGTTTTAAATACACAAACTCCAATTGACTTTCTAGAATGAATCAGATGTATTATATGATATTGTGTTTGAGTTTTCACGAGACTGGAGATGACAAATCTACTGTCCGCACACAGCTCAAGGTTCAACAGTTTGAATGATGAGAAGCGTCGTTACACAGCAGGCTCCTCCAGGTCCCGGACTCTCCTCCGGGTTCCGGACTCTCCTCCGGGTCCCGGACTCTCCTCCGGGGTCCCTCCAGGTCTGGCGAGGTGGCAAGACATGTCCCTACCTCCCAACACCAACACCGGCTCTGGCTCCCTCTTCTGGTGGTTAGGTGGCAGTGGCGTTGAGAGACACCACAATATATTTAGTTTAGAAGGGGATTGTTTCATTGTCATATTCAAGTAAGCGTTGTCGAGTTGTGCCTGTTGAATACTTAATAAAAAATTTTAGCTCTAGGTTTAACGTGTTTAACAATAATTAGCAAACAAATATATTTGGTGCCCTCTATTGGCAAATTTTCATATTACGACAAGGTTACTTTCTTCTATGGAAGTTATGTTCCAAGCAGTGGCGGGCCGTGCATTTTCTACCCGGGCCTTCGATACGATCCTCCCGCAATGAAACCGCCTCCAAATTGTGCGCAGACTAACGTTACCATGACACTAGTATATAGGGCTATAGGCAACAGTGTCATTCAACATTACCACTAGAGGTGGTGGGAAAAATGTATTCATGTAAGAATCGCGATTCTATTGTCTACGATTATCGATCGATTCACAAATTCCCCCAAATAGATTATTTTGAGTCCTTCTTTTGCACTAACGTTACAGACATTTTGTCATCAAAATGTCTGTTTGCCGGCGGTCAAGCAGAGGGCGGACTTCACATTCGACCTCTCTAATGTTATTGTGTTACCAGTCATGTCAATAAAGCTTTTTGGTCTGAGGCAGGAAGCGGATACGGAAGCACACTACGATGGAAGAAGAAGTAATCCAACCCACCCCATCTGGGCTGAAAGCGTCTGGGCGCAGTTTGGATTTTACGGCCAAAGACAAAGAATTTAGACAAAACGCACACGGTCTGCAAGCTTTGCCATACTAAACTAAAATAGTAGACCGGCGCATATATTTAGCGGAGCAGAGGAGAGCCGCGTAGGTTACACTGTGTTACCTCCTCCAGATCTGGTTAGTGTGGTAACGTTAACATCTAACTTCATCTATCATCCGGTTAGTTCCTGGATATCGGGAGTCAAAACACGTCTCTCTCTCTCTTGGCAGGACACTTATTACTTCCGTGACAGTAGTGCAAAGAACAGCAATAGTATAAGGAAAGTGTAAAGCATGGTACATTTCACTGGGCTATCTGGCTTCATTAACTCTACCGACCGCTAAACACGGACTTTCTCTGCATGTAGAAAAACACACATGGGAAACATGGCTGCTCACACAGCGACAGGCACAATTTCCAGCACTGTACTACTCTATTATCAATACAAATCTTTTTCACTTCCAAACTGCTCTGACCACTGTTTTTATTCACTACCATGTGTTATTATGCAGATTAAATGTATGTATGATACACGACACAAAAACACTGTGTATATACAGTACCCGTCAAAGTTTGGAAACACCTGCTTAAACCAGTGTTTTATTATAAAAAATGCTTGAAACTGTATAAACGTGTCTATAAACACTTCATATTTCATATATGTGAACTGATATAAGCAGATAATCATAAGTTAAGTGCAGTCAAAAACGTTTGGTACTGCATGTGGTGACATTTCTGTAGGATTAGATGCCATGCATTTTTAAATATGGTGGGTGGTCTATTTTTTTTTAATATGAAAGATTCTACAGGTCCTGGAGCGTCTGTTAAGATAGATATCACCATGAACACCAGTACGTACCAATATATTTAAATAAAACAATGCACCAATGAGCTTTCAATTTTCATTAAAAATGTAACTTTTGAATGCAATTCACTTATGATTATCTGCGTATATAAGTACACATATATAATGAAATAGAAAGTGTCTATAGACAAGTTTCTACAGTTTAAATCATTTTTTATCATGAAAAAACTGGTTTAAGCAGGTGTTTCCAAACTTTTGACTGGTACTGTACATTTCACTACTTACGTTTGGTGGGTAGAATTTATAATCTACCAGACATTTGGCTGGAGGCTTAAAAGTTAATTTCGGACCCTGCCGACAACACAGTAAACATGTCCGTTGCTGCGCAGCTGGGGAACTTTCTACATATGAGGTGTTACGCGCACACCCTCAACCTCGCCTGCCAGCGAGCC